>JAIEZT010000122.1:83559-106059 GCA_019594935.1 Periophthalmus modestus
GAAGGGAAAAACAGGGAAAAAAAACAAGACAAAAAGTGAAGAAAGGGAAAACAGGAAGACAACACGAGAAGAAAATGTGAAGAGAACAACAGGGAAAAACAAGAGAAAATGTGAAGAAACAGGCGAAAAACAAGCGAAAATGTGAAGAAAACAGGGAAAAAACAAGACAAAATGTGAAGAATAACGGGCAAAATAATGAGAAAATGTGAAGAAAACAGGGAAACAAGAGAAAATGTGACGAAAACAGGGCAAAACAAGTGAGGACAATGTGAAGAAAACACGGGAAACAAGGAGAAAATGTGAAGAAAACAGGGAGAAAAAAAAACAGAGAAAATGTGAAGCAAACCGGGGAAGAACAAGAGAAAATGTGAAGAAAACAGGGAAAAAACAAGAGAAATGTGAGAAAACATGGGAAAAAACAAGAGAAAATGTGAAGAAAACAGGGAAAAACAAGAGAAATGTGAAGAAAACAGGGGAAACACGAGAAACGTGAAGAAAACAGTGGAAAAATAAGGAGAAAATGTGAAAAAACAGGGAGGAAAAACAAGGAGGAAAATGTGGAAGACACAGGCACGAAACAAGAGGAAAGAATATAAAGAAAAAAATACAAAAACAAGCAAAATATAAAGAAAATCAGATACAAAACAAGAAAGATATAAAGGAAAAAAAATTAAAAAATAGAAAATATAAAGAGGAAAATGAAAACAATCAGAAAAAAAAAAACAAGAAAAGTATCTAGAAAAAAAAAAGAAAACATAAAGAAAAATAGAAAAAAAATAGAAAAAATATAAAGGAAAAATGAACAACAAACAAGAAAAAACTATGTTACCAAATTGAAAAAAAAAACAAGAAAGAATATAAAGAAACAAACCAGAAAAAAAATTCAAAGAAAAAAGGAAAAAGAAAAAACGAAAAAATAGGCGAAAAAAAAAAAAGGGAACAAATAGAAACAAAAAATATACTTAAAAAATGAAAAAACAAGGAAAAAAAATAGAAAGAAAAAAATTGAAAAAAAAAACAAAAAAAAAACAAGAAAAATATTTTTAAAAAAACTTGACAAGAATAATGCCGCTGTCTTTCATTCACACAAAGAGAAAAAATGAATTTTTAAATGGGAAGACATAAAACATGGGCTGTGTCCACACTTTCCTAAAGGGGGCACAATTTAAGGGTCACAACTTGCTTAGTGGGGTCAAATGTTCCAGTTGGTGAAAAAGCAGTTGCACTCAAAAATGTAAGGGCAGCGCTGGTCAATAGAGCTAAATAGACCATGAGGAATTGTGAGAATCGTAAAAAAACAGCAGTGGGACAGATAAACATCACGACTACTGATGAAGCAGGAGCTCTGGTTTATCTCACTGTGGAGCCCTGGATTACAAAAAAAGGTTGCTAGGGTTGAGCCGGCTTTAGCTTACAGCTGTTAAACGAGGCGGAGATTGAGATGTAAATTCTCCATTACGTGAGATCCAGTTTGAACACGAGCTTTAAAGTGAGTTTTGTAGGCCAAGTCGTCTAAATGTGTAAATATATTCATAATGTTAGAGGATGTGGTTTCAATCTTTTTTAATATGAAAATGAAAAAAGTAACGATATTTTATTCTGTGTGGTCTATCAAAGTCGCTGTGTTCTGACCTCTTTGTCCAGCCAGAAGAAAGCCAATGCTGCACACTGGACAAAGAGTCTGTCCGGAGGATCTGACAGAGCAGCTCTCGCACCATGTGCACACAAACCAAACAAGAGCATTAGTTGCATTGCATTAGCTATTAGCATACAGACGCCTCCTCCTCCGCCCGCAAACCGCCCTCTCCTTCTGTTTCAAAGCTGCTACTCTCCCTCAGGGGCTGTGATTCTCTTGTGGTAAACTGCTTTGTAGAGACTGACTCGCTGGGCCCCCTGCTGGGCTGTTTCTACATCATGAGGGCATATCCCGTCTCAGCCCCAGGTTCAAAAGTAGAAATAGATGTGTGACGAGGTACAACCAAACAGCCGGGATTCCACCAACTACTGGAGTAAGAAGCACGCCCTTGATGGATGCAGACGGACACAGAGGTCTTATTTTGACCCTGAGAGTTCTTATGTGATGTCTCTGCACTGAGGCGCATCTTTACGTGGAGGACAGTCCTTTTATGTTCTATCTTGCATTTATTGAACTGGGCCTTTAAAAAACTCTCTGATCTCTAACTTCGCTACAAGAAAAGTGATGGACACCTCTTACCAGAAAAGTCCACAGTGCTGCTTTAAACTGAGTGTTTTTCCAGATACTTGGGATACTTGTAGCGCATCAGCACCATGAGTTCCTGGTGTTGGAGCAGGACGTGAGGGTTGGCTGTCAGCTGGTAGCGGCTGTAGGAGCGGCTGTAGGGAGCGGCTCGGTAGGGAGCGGCTGTGGATGGATGTGGAGGAGGGGGGATGAGGCGTCTGTCTGGGTGGAGACTCTGGGTCTGTCTGTGGACCGGCTCCTCCTCCAGGGGGCGTTCCTACCAATACAATAGAGACAGATGTGTTCTTAGTGAGCGTGTAAAGTCTGTAATGTGATGTAATGTGATGTAATGTGATGTAATGTGATGTAATGAGATGTAATGAGATGTAAGGATGTAATGAGATGTAAATGAGATGGTAATGTGATGTAATGTGATGTAATGAGATGTAATGTGATGTAATGTGATGTAATGTGATGTAATGTGATGTAATGTGATTCAATGTGATGTAATGAGATGTAATGAGATGTAATGGATGTAATGTGATGTAATGTGATGTAATGTGATGTAATGAGATGTAATGAGATGTAATGAGATGTAATGAGATGTACTGATGAGATCCAAGATGGCGCCACGTACAGTCGCCCTGGTGATTTGAGTGCGCAGTTTTAGTCTTATTTTATGTGTAAATCTTGTGTCTTCGTGCTCTTACACACTTGAAGAGCTCCTAAACATCAGGACCACAACTCCTGCTGATCTACTGCCAGTTTCTTTAGTGCCGGCAGTAGTAGATTTACTTCACTGTTTGGCTAAAAGACTGAGACGCAGAAGAAGAGGGAAGCGAGCAGGGGCCTTGGTGCGACTCCGGAGACGCGGCGCCCGCACCGCCCTACCTGGGATTTTTCCTCTCCGTTCGTCACTCTGCAATATAAAACAGACGAAACTGGTGCTTGCTGATGAGGAGAAACAGGGACTTTTCTTCCTCTTGCGTCTTGTGCTTCACGGAGACGTGGCTCAGCGAGCGGTATCCCGGACTGTGCGCTTCACCTGGAGGGATTCAGCTCCTCCACACGGACAGACGACGGGGACTCTCGGGGGAAAGACGAAAGGTGGAGGTGTCTGTTTCTACATCAACAAACGGCCTGGTGGATGTGACTGTGATCTCCCCACAATGCTCTCCCGCGTGGAATATCTCTCCATTAACTGTAAACCTTTCTATTCTCACGTGAGTTCGCTTCATTCATCCTGGAGCTGTTTACATCCCACCGTGGAAAAGGCTAAAGCGAAGTTACAAAACACGTCCTGAGGCAAGCATTTCTCCACCAACGACTCTGCTTCTGTCTGGAGAGGGCTCAGGCAAATCACCAACTACAAGCCCAAAGCCCCTCCCGCTGCGGACAACAAACAACTAGCAGAACAGCTAAACGGCTTTTAGGTGAGGTTTGATGTCCCACACCACCCCTCCCCACTCCATCACCCACCATGGACATCACAACCAAACCAACCCCTCTGACACCTCCTCCTCCCCCACTGCCCTCACAGTTTTGGAGCGGGATGTGACGAAGCTTTTCAGGAAGCAAAACCCCCGCAAAGCCCCCCGGGCCCGGACGGTGTCTCTCCTTCACCCTTAGACACTGTGCTGAGGAGCTGGCTCCTGTCTTCACAGACATCTTTAACACCTCCCTGGATCGTCATGTCACGTCCAAACCTGCTTCAAGCTGTCCACCATGTCCCCGTCCCCAAGAAGCCCAGGATCACTGGACTTAATGACTATAGACCTGTGGCGCTGACGTCTGTAGTCATGAAGTCATTTGAGCGCCTGGTCCTGCCACCACCTCAAGTCCCTCACCTCCCCCCTCCTGGACCCTCTGCAGTTCGCCTACAGAGCCAATCGATCTGTGGACGACGCCATTACCCTGGCCCTTCACTTCATCCCTCCAGCATCTGGACTCCCCGGGAAACCTACGCCAGGATCTGTTTGTGGACTTCAGCTCTGCATCAACACCATCCTCCCTGCTCTGCTCCAGGACAAGCTCAGCTCAACGTGCCTGACTCCACCTGCAGGTGGATCACTGACTTCCTGACTACGGACAGGAGGCAGCGCGTGCGGCTGGGGAAGAATGTCTCGGACACTCGGACAATCAGCACAGGATCTCCCACAGGGCTGGTGTACTTTCTCCTCTGCTCTTCTCCCTGTACACCAACGCTGAACCCTCCAGCCACGACCTCAAAAAACTGGTCAAGTTTGCGGATGACACCACCCTCATCGGGCTCATCTCGGACGGGGATGAGTCTGTCTACAGGAGGGAGGGGATCGGCTGGTGTCCTGGTGCAGCAGCAACAACCTGGAGCTCAACGCCCAGAAGACAGTGGAGATGATTGTGGACTTCAGGAGAGTCACAGCCCCCCTGCCTCCCCTCGCCTTGACCGACTCCCCCATCACCACGTGGACTCTTTCCGCTTCCTGGGCACCTGCATCACCCAGGACCTCAAGTGGGAGCCGACCATCAGCTCCTCATCAAGAAAGTCCAGCAGAGGATGTACTTCTGCAGCAGCTGAGGAAAGACAAGCTGCCGGTCCAGATGATGGTGTGCAGTTCTACACGGCCATCATCGAGTCCATCCTCACCTCCTCCATCACCTCCTCCATTCACCTCCTCCATCACCTCCTCCATCTCACCTCCTCCATCACTGAGTCCATCCTCACCTCCTCCATCACTGTGTGGTTTGCTGGAACGAGTGTCATAGCAACCAACGAGCCAATCAGGAGCGAGGCTCTCCTTCCCGCCCCCACCGCTGGTTTAACAGGAGTGGGGCAGGAGTTAGCAACGCTGTCAATCAAACCTGTTGCTAACGCTAACAGGAGCGACGTCGGGGACAGAAGGACCTGATGTGTCTGTTATTAATGTTCATATGTTGATTTACAGACACAGACGTGAAAATAAAAAGGATATGTAGAGGGTTAATACGAACATTTAAGACCAAACATGAGTCTGAAGCAGCAGGGACAGAGAGAGACACAGTTTAACACAGAAAGTGAAAGTGGAGCCAGAGTCGATGGAGCAGGAAGTGCAACATGATCACTTCCTGTTTGGAACACAATGGTGGCTAGCAGGTTAGCTCTGTCTGTTTATATATATACAGTCTATGCTAGCAGGTTAGCATGTCCGTTTATATAAACAGTCTATAGAGTAGACCCAGAGGAGGTCGTAAACGTCGTCATAATGTTTCAAACCCAAACTGCAGAGGTCGTCACACCACAGTTTGTGAAAAAACCAGAGGTGTGTTTAATGAGGTCACAAAACGAGCAGCTGTCCAGAGACTCAAATGACCTTTTTATGTCGGGAATGAGTCTGCAGTTATGTGAATGTGAACGAATCAGCGACTGACTCACTCAACGCTCGGTTTTAATGATGAACTTTAGAAACCAGGAAAACACAGAAGTCACAATATTTCAGTGAGAAAAGGCAAATTCAAACTGTAAATCTTTAAAATGTGTTTTTAAATCTGGCAAGTTACTGGTTTTATAGGTTTAAATGTCCAGCCTCAAACAGACAAATCTTATGTTTGAGATAAGAAATTATTTCAAACCGTCCAAAATATCAGTCAAATGATTCAGATGTGCAGAGTAAAGCGATTTGAGTCATGACTCCGAATTCATTTTATTTATTATTTTCTAAAGAGGGGCGGTTCTGCAAAACTGTTCTTTTTGTATCTTTCTCGCCTGTTTCTAACGCTGCCCCTCAGTAAAAACACGTCTGAAGAGTTTCACATGTCTGATTAATCTAGTGATCTCTCCTGGGCTCTATTCAAATCCTCCTCACAGTTACCAGAACTGAGTCTGTACGAGGCTCCTCCCACAAGTCTACATCACCCATGTACGAGGCTCCGCCCACAAGCCTACATCACCCATGTACGAGGCTCCGCCCACAAGCCTACATCACCATGTCAACGAGGCTCCGCCCACAAGCCTACATCACCCTCTGTGTGTCCTCTATGTGTCCTCAGAATGTCCTCACTCTCCTCTTACTCCTCCTCCTCCTCCTCCTCACTCTCCCTTTACTCCTCCTCCTCCTCCTCACTCTCCCTTTACTCCTCCTCCTCCTCCTGGGCTGTAGTTTTTACTCTAGGTGAATGATCTTGCCTCTTTCTTGTCCTTCTGGGGCTTGGACGTCAGTGAAATCTGCGTCGTTAGCTCCTGTAGCTCCTCCCTCCACCTCTCCGACAGCAAACCTGCAGAAGTAGACGATACTCCACCATTTTTATTCCACGTTTATGTTTTTTTATGCAGAAACTCACTTGTTTTGGTTTTATTTGTGTTTGTTCCGAGCAGACTGTGAGACACAGGCAGGTCTGGAGCTCTTCTGAAGATGTTCGCTTTGAGAAGAGGATGAGGGAACAAGGGTGAAGAGCCAAACCAATCATCTCTGACTGAGCACACGGGCCGACCGTTCAGACCTGAAGGAGCAAGAGAGGACCGCTTTAAAAACCTGAAGAAACATCACAGGAACATCACAGGACCGCTTTAAACCTGCAGAAACACACACAGGACGCTTAAACCTGAAGAAACATCACAGGAACATCACAGGACCGCTTTAAACCTGCAGAAACACCACAGGACCGCTTTAAAACCTGAAGAAAACATCACAGGAACATCACAGGAACATCACAGGAACATCACAGGACCGCTTTTAAACCTGAAAGAAACATCACGGGACATAGCTAACCTGCTAGCATAGACTGTTTATATATAAATGCACAGAGCTAACCTGCGTTCAAACAGGAAGTGATCCTGTTGCACTTCCTGCTCCATCGACTCTGGCTCCAGTTCACTTTCTGTGTAAACAGCGCCCTCTCTCTGTCCCTGTCAGACTCATGTTGGTCTTAAATGTTCGTATTAACCCTCTACATGATCCTGGGGTTTTTATTTCACGTCTGTGTCTGTAAATCAAACATATGAACATTAATAACAGACACATCAGGTCCTTCTGTCCCCGACGTCGCTCCTGTTAGCGTTAGCAACGGGTTTGACAGCGTTGCTAAGCGCCTGCTCCCTGTTAAAACCAGTGGTGTGGATGTGAAGGGGCGTGACCTTCACCAGCCTCGCTCCTGATGGGCTCGTTGGTTGCTATGACACTCACATTAGCCGTTAAACCTGCTCCAGCCTCATGAGCTCATGTGGAGCTGAAGCTGTGGAGACGTCTCTGTCACTTCTTTACAGTTTGTGCAAAAAGACCACTGAGTAAATACTTGATTTTTGACGTGGTGAGTAAAACACAAGTCCATGTGACGTACAGTCAACGTATTTATCACGTCCATGTTCTGCCCCCTTCAGGTCTGAGTGAAAGTGCCACATCTATATGATTATTTCCATCTTCTGTGTCACTCACTTCTCTGCCTCCGTCAGGTGAGATCTACACTGGGACTGTTTGGTGATGAAAACTGGATCTGTATGTTTAAGCTTCCTGCTTAAGGCGCCATTTTGAGG
Organism: Periophthalmus modestus; assembly: GCA_019594935.1. NCBI lineage: Eukaryota > Metazoa > Chordata > Actinopteri > Gobiiformes > Gobiidae > Periophthalmus > Periophthalmus modestus. The sequence continues at coordinate 91,245 of JAIEZT010000122.1, forward strand.
ACTTTTCGCTCTTCAACAGATAACGCCCTATACACGTCTAATCTCTCATCTGTCCACACATCAAACACAATCACATCCAAAACGCCGTGGCCATTTACACTCAGGGAAACACATTATTCTGACATTCTAGGAAATCGTTGAGTAAAGTGAACGATCGTTGGCCTTTGTTGACATGATGGTTGCTAGGTAACAGTGGTGACGTTACCTGGACTTATGTCACATGTGCCGTGTGTCCGTCCACCTGCCTCAGACGCTTCAACACGACTTCATCCTGAACGTTTCGCTCCAAAGTTATCCCTCAACACGATGAGTTTATAAGCCACATTTACTCAACTTTCAGCGGCCCAGTGCAGAGCTTCACAGTCACTGTAATGCTAACAACAGCTAGCATGCTAACAGCGCACTTACTGGTACACGGAGGATAAAACTCTTTAATTAAATGAAGAGAGCACTGAATAGCATAAACTGACAGAGCTAACGTGCTAGCATAGACTGTTTATATAAATCTACATAGCTAACGTGCTAGCAAAGACTGTTTATATAAATCTACATAGCTAACGTGCTAGCATAGACTGTTTATATAAATGGACTTTTTTGAGCTTCTAACGTGTTTCAGTGACCTTCTCTCGTTGAAACATGCTAGAGCTGTGTTTAGCTTCGTTCATGCCAGTTTCTTTAATCTTTTGTAAAAGTTTCACAGTTTAAATTTGACATGTGCATCATGTTAAACACATCAGGGCATGTTCCTCAGTCTCTAGTTCACTTGTTGTAATTCCCTCTGCTGCCTGTAGATGGTGACTTTATTATTATGTTTTTTCATTCAGAGGTGAGGAGCCGGGAGCCGGGAGCCGGGAGCCGTACCTTGGATGTGCCTGACTCGACTGGGGTGAGGGTTGTGTCGGGAGAAGACGAGTGATGACTCAAAGAACCGAAGCGTGCGCTGCTCCGTGACATGAGCCGCGGCAGATCCACGCTCGACGCCGCAGTGCTCCCCCTAGGGTCGGGGCTGTGGGACGACGCCATGCTTCCACGGAGAATCGACGGAGAATTCAATTTGGACGCTTCAAAAATGTGAAATGGTAAAGTCAGAGCTGCAAACGGAAAACAAAACCAGAGGTTACTCACAAGTCGGATCAAAACAGGACGTTAAAGAGGAGGTGCACAAAGGAACGTTCTCCTCATGAAACACACGTCTGAAGAGTTTCACATGTCGTCCATGTTTGAGTCATCTAGAGATCTCTCAAGGCCCTATTCAAACCCTCCTCACAGGCCTACATCACCCATGTACGAGGCTCCGCCCACAGGCCTACATCACCCGTGTACGAGGCTCCGCCCACAGGCCTACATCACCCGTGTACAAGGCTCCGCCCACAGGCCTACATCATCCATGTACGAGGCTCCACCCCACAAGCCTACATCACCCGTGTACGAGGCTCCGCCCACAGGCCTACATCATCCATGTACGAGGCTCCACCCACAAGCCTACATCACCCCGTGTACGAGGGCTCCGCCCACAAGCCTACATCACCCGTGTACGAGGCTCCGCCCCAAGCCTACATCACCCATGTACGAGGGTGATGTAGGCCTGTGGGCGGAGCCTCGTACATGGATGATGTAGGCCTGTGGGCGGAGCCTCGTACATGGGTGATGTCGGCTTATAAAACATGTGAATATGTTGTTTTGGAGTGTAAACAGCGTACTTTTACTTTTACTTGTTCTTGAGTAATGCTTTTTTATGTAACAGTACTCTTACTCGAGTACTATACTGAACAGAATAGCAGTACTCTTACTCGAGTAATATACTGTACAGAGTAGCAGTACTCTTACTCGAGTACTATACTGAACAGAATAACAGTACTCTTACTCGAGTACTATACTGAACAGAATAACAGTACTCTTACTCGAGTAATATACTGTACAGAATAGCAGTACTCTTACTCGAGTAATATACTGTACAGAGTAGCAGTACTCTTACTCGAGTACTATACTGTACAGAGTAACAGTACTCTTACTCGAGTACTATACTGTACAGAGTAACAGTACTCTTACTCGAGTACTATACTGTACAGAGTAACAGTCAATTCTGTTCTTTAAAAATACAGGAAAATAGTAAAGTAGTTTACTCGAGTACACATTTGAGGTATCTGTACTTTACTGAAGTACATTTTACAGTGTGTACTTTTTACTTTTACACTACATTTAAGAGCAGTATCTGTATTTTTACTCCACCCGAGTCTCCAGACGGTTCTGTTTACTCCACCTGAGTCTCCAGACGACTCTGTTTACTCCACCTGAGTCTCCAGACGGTTCTGTTTACTCCACCTGAGTCTCCAGACGACTCTGTTTACTCCACCTGAGTCTCCAGACGACTCTGTTTACTCCACCCGAGTCTCCAGACGGTTCTGTTTACTCCACCCGAGTCTCCAGACGACTCTGTTTACTCCACCCGAGTCTCCAGACGGTTCTGTTTACTCCACCTGAGTCTCCAGACGGTTCTGTTTACTCCACCCGAGTCTCCAGACGGTTCTGTTTACTCCACCTGAGTCTCCAGACGACTCTGTTTACTCCACCTGAGTCTCCAGACGACTCTGTTTACTCCACCTGAGTCTCCAGACGACTCTGTTTACTCCACCTGAGTCTCCAGACGACTCTGTTTACTCCACCTGAGTCTCCAGACGGTTCTGTTTACTCCACCTGAGTCTCCAGACGGTTCTGTTTACTCCACCTGACTCTCCAGACGACTCTGTTTACTCCACCTGAGTCTCCAGACGACTCTGTTTACTCCACCTGAGTCTCCAGACGACTCTGTTTACTCCACCTGAGTCTCCAGACGACTCTGTTTACTCCACCTGAGTCTCCAGACGGTTCTGTTTACTCCACACGTTTAACCAAAAACACTTAAGTCGTTCCTGATCAGGAGCTACACCCGTCCAAAGCACCACCTGCCCTGAGGCTGGAGCCTAAGACGCCAAAACCGACAGAGAAATAAAGAAAAGTGCAGATCTGTGTGAAATAAACAGAATGTTTTACCTTGAAGCTCCGGAGTCAGTCCACAGCTGCACAGACCTGTTCATTAAGTCTGTTTTTGTCAGTCGCCTGGAGACTTCACAATACAGTGTCCTCCCCCTCACGAGTCACACTGAAATCTGAGCTTTACTGAACACAATCTGACCTGAACTCAGCTGTTAAACACCACCCTCACCAGCACCGACTGTGGAAGTGACGGAGTGAGACGTCCCCACAGCTTCAGCTCCACAGGAAGCTCCTGAAGCTCCTGAAGCTCCTGAAGCTCATGAAGCTCCTGAAGCTCATGAAGCTCCTGAAGCTCATGAAGCTCCTGAGGCTCGTGAAGCTCATGAAGCTCATGAAGCTCGTGAAGCTGGAGCAGGTATAACGGACAATCTGGAGACGAGTTTCATATTTGGAGTCATGACCACGAGTGTTATAGTAACCAAAGAGCCAATCAGAGCGAGGATGTTGAAGGTACCGCCCCTTCACTCCCACACCACTGGTTTAACAGGGAGCAGGCACTTAGCAACACTGTCAATCAAACCTGTTGCTAACGCTAACAGGAGCGACGTCGGGGACAGAAGGACCTGATGTGTCTGTTATTAATGTTCATATGTTGATTTACAGACACAGACGTGAAATAAAAACCCCAGGATCATGTAGAGGGTTAATACGAACATTTAAGACCAAAATGAGTCTGACAGATACTTTGATACTTTATTTCTTTATTTCCAGACATTTCAGTCTTAAGTCAAGGAAACAATCAAAGTTCTACAATCTGTGATTTTTCATCTGATCTCCTCCAGATATTTACTCCAGTGGATGAAACACAGAGTTTTACATTTGTTCTAAATCTTGTTTTTCAAACACCTCAGGCCCTCGAAGATTTTAAACACTACCCCGAGTTTTAAAAGATCTTGAATATGAAATGATAATTGTTTATTCTTCATTTTCTACATAAATTGTGTGGTTCTATAATGTTCCAGGTCCTTGAATTTCATGGTATTTTTGGATAAATTCAGTTGAGCCTGTGAGGGGTTTATTCACCACTCGCTCGTGTTTGGACAGTAGTTTAATGTGTTTTATCACTGTTTTATGAATAATTAAACTCCTGCTCACATTTGTTTGGCGAGGTGTAAATACTATGAATTTAGTTTTCTTTAGATTTAAAGTTCATCTATTTGAGTCGAACCAACTTTTCAACAATTTCAGATCTTTTTCTACCTCCTCAATTACTGTTTCTAAATGATTACCACAGTGTGTTAGATTTGTATCATCTCTAAATAATATAAGTGTGAGGTGTAAAACTTTTGAAACCAAACATATATCATGAATATAAAGAATAAAGAGCACAGGGCTCAACACTGACCCCTGGGGGACCCCTGAATCAGCTCCATCTATGTGAACATATCGTGATCTATTTTTATCTAACTTTTGATGCAGGAGAAAGACACACCCCGGACTCCAGATCCGTGCAGTTTCCTGAGCAGATCAGGACTGTGTCAAAAGCTTTAGTTAAATCTAGAAACGCTCCAGGTGCAACACGTTTATTGTCTGTTGCACTGGAAATATTTTCAACTAGATCAATCAAAGCCAGTTACAGAGAGAGACCGATTTTACAGAGAGTGAACTGGAGCCAGAGTCGATGGAGCAGGAAGTGTATAAACAGTTTATGCTAGCAGGTTAGCTCTGTGCATTTATATAAACAGTGTATGCTAGCAGGTTAGCTCTGTGCATTTATACATTCAGTGTATGCTAGCAGGTTAGCTCTGTGCATTTATATATACAGTCTATGCTAGCAGGTTAGCTCTGTGCATTTATACATTCAGTGTATGCTAGCAGGTTAGCTCTGTGCATTTATACATACAGTCTATGCTAGCAGGTTAGCTCTGTGCATTTATACATTCAGTGTATGCTAGCAGGTTAGCTCTGTGCATTTATATAAACAGTGTATGCTAGCAGGTTAGCTCTGTGCATTTATATATACAGTGTATGCTAGCAGGTTAGCTCTGTGCATTTATATATACAGTCTATGCTAGCAGGTTAGCTCTGTGCATTTATACATTCAGTGTATGCTAGCAGGTTAGCTCTGTGCATTTATACATACAGTCTATGCTAGCAGGTTAGCTCTGTGCATTTATACATTCAGTGTATGCTAGCAGGTTAGCTCTGTGCATTTATATAAACAGTGTATGCTAGCAGGTTAGCTCTGTGCATTTATACATACAGTCTATGCTCTGTCCGTCTATGTCTGAAATCCGTTGCTTCTCTCATCTCATCGTGCAGTGATGTTGAGGGCATCTGGCTTTTGCAGTGTTGTAACAGTAATGTCGTTCACATTACAGGCCGTATATACATCTCCTCTGAGATCACAGACGTGTGATGGTGTCATGTTCTCACCTCGTGTGGAGTGACTGTGGCTGATTCTCGCCGCGAGGCTGAAGAACATGGACCTCTGGAGATGTGCTCAAATATAACGTCCTATTTACAGGAAAGCCACGGACCAGACTGGAGCCATGGGGAATATTCAGAATATTTCTATTGAAATGTGCACCTTGTTAAAGCTGCTTGTCTCCATGGCGATGTTATTACTTTGCCTGGAATGTGCCGCAATGTAATCGATGGGTGTAGTAATTAAAAGTACACCATCTGTTCTTACTATGAGCCTTTCCACAGATCTGAACTTTAACTTGGGGGAATCTGTGGAGAAATGAAGGCAGCGGATCCTCCAGTAAAGTGACATAGTGTAGCTTTAATCACTGGAAGAACTGCCTGGACGTATATTGAACAGTGAACGTCATATTCTCATTAAAGCTGCTCGTTTCCATGGAGATGTAGACATTACTCTGTTATCCTGAGGTTGTAACGCTCCCTGTCGCCCCCTGTAGACCTGGACCTGCATTACACTGTTACTCTTTTTCAATGACGGGTGTTTTCCTAAAACTACACGATGACAAACAGTCTGACTGTGAGTGGATTCGCCTCGCCACAGATCTCACCTGTAATTTACTACAAGGGAAGTACTGTTCTGTGAAACATTATGGTCAGTATCATCTGCACGAAAACAAGAGTTCTACAGGAAAAAGAAAAGAAAAGTTTGTTCTCTCTGTGTCTGTGGAGTTTGTTCTCTCTGTGTCTGTGGAGTTTGTTCTCTGTGTGTCTGTGGAGTTTGTTCTCTCTGTGTCTGTGGAGTTTGTTCTCTGTGTGTCTGTGGAGTTTGTTCTCTCTGTGTCTGTGGAGTTTGTTCTCTCTGTGTCTGTGGAGTTTGTTCTCTCTGTGTCTGTGGAGTTTGTTCTCTCTGTGTCTGTGTGGAGTTTGTTCTCTCTGTGTCTGTGGAGTTTGTTCTCTCCGTGTCTGTGGAGTTTGTTCTCTCTGTGTCTGTGGAGTTGTTCTCTCTGTGGAGTTTGTTCTCTCTGTGTCTGTGGAGTTTGTTCTCTCTGTGTCTGTGGAGTTTGTTCTCTCTGTGTCTGTGGAGTTTGTTCTGTGTCTGTGGAGTTTGTTCTCTCTGTGTCTGTGGAGTTTGTTCTCTCTGTGTCTGTGGAGTTTGTTCTGTGTCTGTGGAGTTTGTTCTCTCTGTGTCTGTGGAGTTTGTTCTCTCTGTCTGTGGAGTTTGTTCTCTCTGTGTCTGTGGAGTTTGTTCTCTCTGTGTCTGTGGAGTTTGTTCTCTCTGTGTCTGTGGAGTTTGTTCTCTCTGTGTCTGTGTGGAGTTTGTTCTCTCTGTGTCTGTGTGGAGTTTGCATGTTCTCTCTGTCTGTGGAGTTTGTTCTCTCTGTGTCTGTGGAGTTTGTTCTCTCTGTGTCTGTGGAGTTTGTTCTCTCTGTGTCTGTGGAGTTGTTCTCTCTGTGTCTGTGGAGTTTGTTCTCTCTGTGTCTGTGTGGAGTTTGTTCTCTCTGTGTCTGTGGAGTTTGTTCTCTCTGTGTCTGTGTGGAGTTTGTTCTCTCTGTGTCTGTGGAGTTTGTTCTCTCTGTGTCTGTGGAGTTTGTTCTGTGTCTGTGGAGTTTGTTCTCTCTGTGTCTGTGGAGTTTGTTCTCTCTGTGTCTGTGGAGTTTGTTCTCTCTGTGTCTGTGGAGTTTGTTCTCCCTGTGTCTGTGTGGAGTTTGTTCTCTCTGTGTCTGTGTGGAGTTTGTTCTCTCTGTGTCTGTGGAGTTTGTTCTCCCTGTGTCTGTGTGGAGTTTGTTCTCTCTGTGTCTGTGTGGAGTTTGTTCTCTCTGTGTCTGTGGAGTTTGTTCTCTCTGTGTCTGTGGAGTTTGTTCTCTCTGTGTCTGTGTGGAGTTTGTTCTCTGTGTGTCTGTGGAGTTTGTTCTCTCTGTGTCTGTGGAGTTTGTTCTCTCTCTGTGTCTGTGTGGAGTTTGTTCTCTCTGTGTCTGTGGAGTTTGTTCTCTCTGTGTCTGTGGAGTTTGTTCTCTCTGTGTCTGTGTGGAGTTTGTCTCTCTCTGTGTCTGTGGAGTTTGTTCTCTCTGTGTCTGTGTGGAGTTTGTTCTCTCTGTGTCTGTGTGGAGTTTGTTCTCTCTGTGTCTGTGTGGAGTTTGCGTGTTCTCTCTATATGACTATAGAATCTTAGACTATTGGTCAAATAATGTTTAATGGTGTAACTTTTCTGGTGGGACTCCTGTTGCCAGCTCTTTGTATCCATGGATATGTTATTGCTTTGACTGGAATGTTCCAAAATATGGTAAGTGTCTTGCCAAAGGACACGACAACAGCATTCATCTGTGGGAGCTGGAATCACACCATCAACCTGTGGGTCAGTGGACAAACGCTCTACCGACTGAGCCACTGTCAAGTCCCTGTCACAAGTCCCTTTTAGGACAGAAACATTTACACAGTTACAATAATAAAAACAGAAGAGAGAAAATGTTTTAAAGTCGTTTTTACTTCTCTGTATCGTTTAAAAATTCAATAAATATTAATAGTTAAAGCTTTCATTCACGTTTGTATATACAAGAACAATACAGTACATGAGGAGCCGTAGAAACAGAACTATTAAGTACACAAGGAGGTGTAGAAACAGAACTATTAAGTACACAAGGAGGTGTAGAAACAGAACTATTAAGTACACAAGGAGGTGTAGAAACAGAACTATTAAGTACACAAGGAGGTGTAGAAACAGAACTATTAAGTACACAAGGAGGCGTAGAAACAGAACTACACAGTACACATGGAGGTGTAGAAGCAGAACTACAAAGTACACAAGAAGGTGTAGAAGCAGAACTACAAAATACAAAAGGAGGTGTAGAAACAGAACTATTAAGTACACAAGGAGGTGTAGAAGCAGAACTACAAAGTACACAAGGAGGTGTACAAACAGAACTATTAAGTACACAAGGAGGTGTAGAAGCAGAACTACAAAGTACACAAGGAGGTGTAGAAACAGAACTATGAAGTACACAAGGAGGCGTAGAAACAGAACTATTAAGTACACAAGGAGGCGTAGAAACAGAACTACATAGTACACAAGAAGGTGTAGAAGCAGAACTACAAAGTGCACAAGAAGGTGTAGAAACAGAACTATTAAGTACACAAAGAGGTGTAGAAACAGAACTATTAAGTACACAAGGAGGCGTAGAAACAGAACTACATAGTACACAAGAAGGTGTAGAAGCAGAACTACAAAGTGCACAAGAAGGTGTAGAAACAGAACTATTAAGTACACAAGGAGGCGTAGAAACAGAACTACACAGTACACATGGAGGTGTAGAAGCAGAACTACAAAGTACACAAGAAGGTGTAGAAGCAGAACTACAAAATACAAAAGGAGGTGTAGAAACAGAACTACAAAGTACACAAGGAGGCGTAGAAACAGAACTACAAAGTACACAAGGAGGCGTAGAAACAGAACTACAAAGTACACAAGGAGGCGTGGAAACAGAACTATTAAGTACGCAAGGAGGTGTAGAAACAGAACTTCAAAGTACACAAGGAAGTGTAGAAACAGAACTACAAAGTACAGAAGAAGGTGTAGAAACAGAACTATTAAGTACACAAGGAGGCGTAGAAACAGAACTACACAGTACACATGGAGGTGTAGAAGCAGAACTACAAAGTACACAAGAAGGTGTAGAAACAGAACTACAAAGTACACAAGGAGGTGTAGAAACAGAACTATTAAGTACACAAGGAGGCGTAGAAACAGAACTACAAAGTACACAAGGAGGCGTGGAAACAGAACTATTAAGTAAACAAGGAGGTGTAGAAACAGAACTTCAAAGTACACAAGGAGGTGTACAAACAGAACTACAAAGTACACAAGAAGGTGTAGAAACAGAACTATTAAGTACACAAGGAGGCGTAGAAACAGAACTACACAGTACACATGGAGGTGTACAAACAGAACTATTAAGTACACAAGCAGGCGTAGAAACAGCACTACAAAGTACACAAGAAGGTGTAGCAGCAGAACTACAAAGTACACAAGAAGGTGTAGAAACAGAACTATTAAGTACACAAGGAGGCGTAGAAACAGAACTACAAAGTACACAAGAAGGTGTAGAAACAGAACTATTAAGTACACAAGGAGGCGTAGAAACAGAACTACAAAGTACACAAGGAGGCGTAGAAACAGAACTACAAAGTACACAAGGAGGCGTAGAAACAGAACTATAAAGTACACATGGAGGTGTAGAAACAGAACTACAAAGTACACAAGGAGGCGTGGAAACAGAACTATAAAGTACACAAGGAGGCGTGGAAACAGAACTATAAAGTACACAAAGAGGCGTAGAAACAGAACTACAAAGTACACAAGGAGGCGTAGAAACAAAACTACAAAGTACACAAGGAGGTGTAGAAACAGAACTACAAAGTACACATGGAGGTGTAGAAACAAAACTACAAAATACACAAGGAGGCGTAGAAACAGAACTATTAAGTACGCAAGGAGGTGTAGAAACAGAACTATTAAGTACACAAGGACGTGTAGAAACAGAACTACAAAGTACACAAGAAGGTGTAGAAACAGAACTATTAAGTACACAAGGAGGCGTAGAAACAGAACTACACAGTACACATGGAGGTGTAGAAGCAGAACTACAAAGTACACAAGAAGGTGTAGAAACAGAACTACAAAGTACACAAGGAGGTGTAGAAACAGAACTATTAAGTACACAAGGAGGCGTAGAAACAGAACTACAAAGTACACAAGGAGGCGTGGAAACAGAACTATTAAGTAAACAAGGAGGTGTAGAAACAGAACTTCAAAGTACACAAGGAGGTGTACAAACAGAACTACAAAGTACACAAGAAGGTGTAGAAACAGAACTATTAAGTACACAAGGAGGCGTAGAAACAGAACTACACAGTACACATGGAGGTGTACAAACAGAACTATTAAGTACACAAGCAGCGTAGAAACAGCACTACAAAGTACACATGAAGGTGTAGCAGCAGAACTACAAAGTACACAAGAGAAACAGTGTAGAAAAGGAGGCAGAACTATTAAGTACACAAGGAGGCGTAGAAACAGAACTACAAAGTACACAAGGAGGTGTAGAAACAGAACTACAAAGTACACATGGAGGTGTAGAAACAAAACTACAAAATACACAAGGAGGCGTAGAAAACAGAAACTATTAAGTAGACAAGGAGGCGTAGAAACAGAACTATTAAGTACACAAGGAGGTAGAACGTATTAAGAAAGGCAGAATTAACAAAAGTACACAAGGAGCTGTAGAAACAGAACTATTAAGTACACAAGGAGGCGTAGAAACAGAACTATTAAGTACACAAGGAGGCGTAAAAACAAAACTACAAAGTACACAAGGAGGCATAGAAACAGAACTACAAAGTACACAAGGAGGTGCAGAAAGAGAACTACAAAGTGCACAAGGAGGCGTAGAAACAGAACTATAAAGTACACAAGAAGGTGTAGAAACAGAACTACAAAGTACACAAGGAGGTGTAGAAACAGAACTATTAAGTACACAAGGAGGCGTAGAAACAGAACTATTAAGTACACAAGGAGGTGTAGAAACAGAACTATTAAGTACACAAGGAGGCCTAGAAACAGTACTACAAAGTACACAAGGAGGCGTAGAAACAGAACTACAAAGTACACAAGGAGGTGTAGAAACGGAACTACAAAGTACACAAGGAGGCATAGAAACAGAACTACAAAGTACACAAGGAGGTGTAGAAACAGAACTATAAAATACAAAAGAAGGCGTAGAAACAGAACTACAAAGTACACAAGGAGGCGTAGAAACAGAACTATAAAGTACACAAGGAGGCGTAGAAACAGAACTACAAAGTACACAAGGAGGTGTAGAAACGAAACTACAAAGTACACAAGGAGGCGTAGAAACAGAACTACAAAGTACACAAGGAGGCGTAGAAACAGAACTACAAAGTACACAAGGAGGCGTGGAAACAGAACTATAAAGTACACAAGGAGGCCTAGAAACAGTACTACAAAGTACACAAGGAAACGTAGAAACAGAACTACAAAGTACACAAGGAGGCGTAGAAACAGAACTACAAAGTACACAAGGAGGTGTAGAAACGGAACTACAAAGTACACAAGGAGGCGTAGAAACAGAACTACAAAGTACACAAGGAGGCGTAGAAACAGAACTACAAAGTACACAAGGAGGCATAGAAACAGAACTACAAAGTACACAAGGAGGTGTAGAAACAAAACTACAAAATACACAAGGAGGCGTAGAAACAGAACTACAAAGTACACAAGGAGGCGTAGAAACAAAACTACAAAGTACACAAGGAGGTGTAGAAACAGAACTACAAAGTACACATGGAGGTGTAGAAACAAAACTACAAAATACACAAGGAGGCGTAGAAACAGAACTATAAAGTACACAAGGAGGCGTGGAAACAGAACTATAAAGTACACAAGGAGGCCTAGAAACAGTACTACAAAGTACACAAGGAGGTGCAGAAACAGCAGGAGTCAGGTCCATTTCACCTCCGGCTCTTTCACTTATGACACATTTACACAGTACCAGGGCAGACGGGTCGGGTCGTTGCCTTGTATTTCAGTTTTGTAATGGAGGAGTGGGCCACACAGTGGGCCGCACGGTGGGTCACACAGTGGGTCGGTTCAAGTTTGACAGTTGTTTTTGTAACAATGTAAAAGTAATGAGCACCAAGACTTCAGGAGACAGAGTCCAATGGAGTCTGCAGCGTGCCGTTGAAATGATATTAAAAATGGAATTAAATCAAATATATATCCATGGGTTTCAGAGTAAACCACTAACATAACGATTAACCATTTAAAACACAATATTATGTTTAGGTCTGTGGACCACTGCAAACTGTTTAAAATGAACTTTTTCACATTTTCAGACGGTAAAAATCAGGTACAGCGCTTTTAAGTTGGATCCGTTTTTGTGATTTCACGGCACAGCTGAAGCCCCACGGCCCCTCTCTCCTGTTCACATAGTTTTATAATAGTTCTATAATAGTTCTATAGTAGTTCTAATGCACTTGAGAAACATGCAAACAACTGTACAAGAATGAAGCTCTGCAGCCCTCATGTTCTCAACATGAGCGTGGACCACAGCACCACACATCTGCAGGTCCTGAACATGAGCGTGGACCACACACCTGCGGGTCCTGAACATGAGTGTGGACCACACACCTGCGGGTCCTGAACATGAGTGTGGACCACACACCTGCAGGTCCTGAACATGAGCGTGGACCACACACCTGCAGGTCCTGAACATGAGCGTGGACCACACACCTGCGGGTCCTGAACATGAGTGTGGACCACACACCTGCGGGTCCTGAACATGAGCGTGGACCACACACCTGCGGGTCCTGAACATGAGTGTGGACCACACACCTGCGGGTCCTGAACATGAGCGTGGACCACAGCACCACAGGAACTGCAGGTCCTGAACATGAGCGTGGACCACACACCTGCAGGTCCTGAACATGAGTGTGGACCACACACCTGCGGGTCCTGAACATGAGCGTGGACCACACACCTGCGGGTCCTGAACATGAGTGTGGACCACACACCTGCGGGTCCTGAACATGAGTGTGGACCACACACCTGCGGGTCCTGAACATGAGTGTGGACCACACACCTGCGGGTCCTGAACATGAGTGTGGACCACACACCTGCGGGTCCTGAACATGAGCGTGGACCACACACCTGCGGGTCCTGAACATGAGTGTGGACCACACACCTGCGGGTCCTGAACATGAGCGTGGACCACACACCTGCGGGTCCTGAACATGAGTGTGGACCACACACCTGCGGGTCCTGAACATGAGTGTGGACCACAGCATCTGCAGGATCTGAACATGAGCGTGGACCACAGCACCACACACCTGCGGGTCCTGAACATGAGCGTGGACCACACACCTGCGGGTCCTGAACATGAGCGTGGACCACACACCTGCGGGTCCTGAACATGAGTGTGGACCACACACCTGCGGGTCCTGAACATGAGTGTGGACCACACACCTGCGGGTCCTGAACATGAGTGTGGACCACACACCTGCGGGCCCTGAACATGAGTGTGGACCACAGCATCTGCAGGATCTGAACATGAGCGTGGACCACACACCTGCGGGTCCTGAACATGAGCGTGGACCACACACCTGCAGGATCTGAACATGAGTGTGGACCACAGCATCTGCAGGATCTGAACATGAGCGTGGACCACAGCACCACACACCTGCAGGTCCTGAACATGAGTGTGGACCACACACCTGCAGGTCCTGAACATGAGCGTGGACCACACACCTGCAGATTTGCTACCAGCTTTATACCCTCTCTCCCTCCGTCTTCCCTCCTCTCTCTCTCCCTCTCTACCCTTTCTTCCCTCTGTCACTCTTTCTTTCTGGTAGACTTGAGTTGGTAGTTGAATGTTACATTTGTATGGTCTTGTATAATGTTTCATGAGCCAGGACTAAACCAGGTCTAAACCAGGACTAAACCAGGTCTAAACCAGGTCTAAACCAGGTCTAAACCAGGACTAAACCAGGACTAAACCAGGACTAAACCAGGTCTAAACCAGGTCTAAACCAGGACTAAACCAGGACTAAACCAGGACTAAACAGGACTACTAAACCAGGACTAAACCAGGACTAAACCAGGACTAAACCTGGTCTACACCAGGACTAAACCAGGTCTAAACCAGGACTAAACCAGGACTAAACCAGGACTAAACCTGGTCTACACCAGGACTAAACCAGGTCTAAACCAGGTCTAAACCAGGTCTAAACCAGGACTAAACCAGGACTAAACCAGGACTAAACCAGGACTAAACCTGGTCTACACCAGGACTAAACCAGGACTAAACCAGGACTAAACCAGGTCTACACCAGGTCCACACATCTGCGTCAGAGAATCCAGACGTGTCTGCAGCTCTGTTCTGAACGTGATGTGAGATGTTGAGATGTTGAGATGTTGTGGCGTCTCGGCTGGAGACAGTTGAGTCTCATGTTCTCGTGGCTCGTCGTTCACGTTTGAGCCGATGTTTTTGTCCGTCTAAAATGCAGGAGTGTAGGCCTTTCACACCAAAAACTCAACGTGAACCGAGCGAACTCCGATCACGAGCCTTCGCTTAGCACATCCGAAACGCCACATGGACTTGTTTAAAATGAAACGCACAGAGCGAAACGGTTCAAAGGGTCTAAAAGTCAGACTTTTATGTGAAGCACTTTGGTTTTAAACTTGAATCAAACTGAACTGAAGAGATCGGTACGACCTCGGGGATTTCCCAAAATCACTTTTACTTGAGTAATTCCATGATGACTGACGGATTCCGCAGACCCCTCAGGACTCCGCCCCTCTGTGTTACCTGAACTGAAACGCGCCCCATACTGCCCCCTGTGGTCT
>JAIEZT010000122.1:113559-154948 GCA_019594935.1 Periophthalmus modestus
CACCACCCGTCAACCACACCCACAAACACCACCCGTCAACCACACCCAGAAACACCGCCCGTCAACAACCACACCCAGAAACACCACCTGTCAACACCCACACCCACAAACACCACCCGTCAACCACACCCAGAAACACCACCCGTCAACAACCACACCCAGAAACACCACCCGTCAACAACCACACCCAGAAACACCACCCGTCAACCACACCCACAAACACCACCCGTCAACACCCACACCCAGAAACACCACCCATCAACACCCACACCCAGAAACACCCCCTGTCAACACCCACACCCAGAAACACCACCCGTCAACCACACCCACAAACACCACCTGTCAACACCCACACCCAGAAACAACACCCGTCAACACCCACACCCAGAAACACCCCCCGTCAACACCCACACCCAGAAACACCACCCGTCAACCACACCCAGAAACACCACCCGTCAACACCCACACCCAGAAACACCACCTGTCAACCACACCCACAAACACCACCCGTCAACACCCACACCCAGAAACACCACCCGTCTCACTGAGCAGAAAACCACACCCACCTCAGGAATAACAACCTAAATAATAAAAAATGGATTTACATTTATATTTTACTCGTGACGTCCAAACTGATCAGACGTGTTTAACCAGACCAGAGTTTACACTGAAAATAAAACAGTAATAATCATGATGAAATGTAGCTGTTATTACTACGTCAGGGCTGTTTCATGCTCAGAGCTTCCTCGTGTCTCCTGCTCCTGATCTGATCTTCTGTTGGTTCAGACTAAATCAGTGTAAAAACGAAGAAAAACTGGAAGAAAAACTGAGATCCGGAGAACTGCTTTTTCTGAGATATGGAGAACAACTGAAAAGAGCCGACTCTTCTGTAGAACCACAGATTCTACACAGCCAAAGAGACTGGTCATATCTGTGGAGAGGAGAGCCAGGAACAGGAATGTTTCCAGGTTGATGCCACTGGTATTTTTCCCTCCTCGTCTCTTCTGGCAGATTTTTTTTCTGACTGACCTTTTCCTTTGTCTTGGATCAACATTACTGATTCTTGGTGTGGTACCTGGAGGCTGCAGAGGTTGTGGTCCAACTCCTCCAGGATGGAACATCAATACAAGAAGGTTTGTGTGTCTCAGCACAAAGAGCATGGACTAGATTCAGAGACAGTTCCTCCAGCAGAGCTGGGCAGGGTCGTAGAAGGTCCTCAAACCCTCGGCAGGATCGGTATCTGCTCCTTTGTGCAGGAGGAACAGGATGAGCACTGCCAGAGCCCCACAGAATGACCTCCAGCCACTGGAGTGAATGTTTCTGACCAAACAACCAGAAACAGACTCCACGAGGCCTGAGGGCCCCACGTCCTGTAGTGGCCCCTGTGCTCACTGCCCAGCACCGTAGAGCTCCACTGGCATTTGTCATAGACCAACAGAATCAGGAAGTGCTCCACTGGCGTCCTGTGCTCTTCACCGATGAGTCAGGTTCAACCTGAACACGACACACGTGAAAGAGTCTGGAGGAGCCACGGAGAACATCACGCCAGAGTCGATGGAGCCGGAGCGAGTCCATGTCATTAGCGGGTTAGCCACGTCCACTTGTGCAGCGTTTGTTGTAACCGTCTTTCCAAAGGACGTGTGTCCGTGAACATCCGTGTGGTGGTGTTTCAGACATAATGAGAAAAATGCTGCATGTTCTGATCATAAAACAGTGTGACTCATTATTCAAACTCGTTCAGCCTCAGAGTCACACAGCTCTGCTCCGGCGCCGCGCGAGCTAACGCCGCTAGCTAACGGCACATAAACCATGATTGGTGGAAGACTTTATCTGTTTGTTGTTGTCTTAAATTACTGTGGGAAATCGTTTTCAATAAGAAGCAGAAATAATGATACGGTTCAGTTCTGCTGGGAGACTGGAATGTTCCAAAGGCATTAAACGCTTTTCCGAGTACATGTTTTTTTTTTTTCTTTTTTTTCTTTTACTACTGTCTACATTTTATATTCACACGAGACATCAGGTACATGAAGTTATTATTTAGTCAAGAACAAAACTTAAATAATATTTCTCGACAAAGCAAAGGGCAGATACTTGGAGGATTTGAACATAAAATATAACCAAAAATGTAGAGTTATTTCACTTTAACTCCACATTTCTTACTTCATATATTTGAGGTGTTGTGTACGTCTCCATAGAGACAGGAGTTTTTATTCCCATACTGTGGAATATTATATCCAAAAGAACAGCATTCCGTGGAAAACAGGTTTGTGTCGGGTTTGTGGAGACGCGAGCTCGCTCAGAGTCTTTTGACTCTTAAGTCACACGGTGGCTGAGACCACGCCCCTCACCTGAGACCACGCCCCTCACCTGAGACCACGCCCCTCGCCTGAGACCACTCCCCTCACCTGAGAACACGCCCCTCACCTGAGAACACGCCCCTCACCTGAGACCACGCCCTCACCTGAGACCACGCCCCTCACCTGAGACCACGCCCCTCACCTGAGACCACTCCCCTCACCTGAGAACACGCCCCTCACCCGAGACCAAGCCTCTCAACTAAGACCCTGCCCCTCACTTGAGTCCACATCCCTCACCTCAAACCACGCCCCTCACCTGAGACCACGCCCCACATGTCAGGCCACACCCCTCACCTGAGACCCTGCCCCTCACTTGAGTCCACACCCCTCACCTCAAACCACGCCCCCTCACCTGAGAACCACACCCCTCACCTGAGTCCACACCCTCACCTCAAACCACGCCCCTCACCTGAGACCACGCCCCTCACCTGAGACCACGCCCCTCACCTGAGACCACGCCCCACATGTCAGGCCACACCCCCCACCTGAGACCCTGCCCCTCACTTGAGTCCACACCCCTCACCTCAAACCACGCCCCTCACCTGAGAACACGCCCCTCACCTGAGTCCACACCCCTCACCTCAAACCACGCCCCTCACCTGAGACCACGCCCCTGTCCGCCACTGGGCGGGGCAGGGCGTGTGGGTGCAGGCTCTCCTGGTGTCCGGCCGCTCTTGGGTGCAGTGTTTGCTGTGGACGGGCCTTTGGGTGGTGTTGTGGGTGGTGTTGTGGACAAACTGAACACACTGCACCACCCGACTCTGGAAGCCCTGTTTACCGCACGACCTGCTGCAGGGACCCCACGCCTCCGCCACCCACCTGAGAAACAGACAAACATCACACCAAAGCCACGCCCCCTGGTGGGGAATGCTGAGATGTGATTGGTCCTCACGTGGGCGCGCTGCACTCGTGGTTGTTGCAGCGTTTGCGGATCGGTTTGGGCTTTTTACTCGACTCGCAGAAGTTTCGATGAACCAAGCGACTGTCACTCTTACGACGGCAGCCATATTTAGTGTACTGGATACCTGAGGAAGAGGAGGAGGAGGAGGAGGAGGATGAGGAGAGAGAAGGAGGAGGAGGAAGAGGATGAAGAGGAGGAGGAAGAGGATGAAGAGGAGCAGGAGGAGGAGGAGCAGGAGGAGAGGAGAGGATGAAGAGGAGGAGGAGGAGAGATGAAGAGGAGGAGGAGGAGGAGAGGAGAACATAGACACAGAGGGTTTCAGCTCTGAGCTTCATTCTGACTTAGTGGGAAAAAAAAGTCACATACAAAAAAAATAAAAATCTGTTTTGATTCGACCTCGACCCTAAAATCTGTAAATGTCCAATTAAATTTTGGTAAAAATACGACTTTCATCTCAGATATTTAAAGTTGAAATGTCCTCCTCCTCTGTCCTCCTCTGACCTCCTCCTCCTCTGACCTCCTCCTCCTATAATCTCCTCCTCTGACCTCCTCTGACCTCCTCTGACCTCCTCCTCCTATAATCTCCTCCTCTGACCTCCTCCTCTCCTGATCTCCTCTGATCTCTTCTCTGATCTCCTCCTGTGACCACCTCCTCCTCTCCTCCTCTCCTCTCTTCCTCCTCCTCATACTCACCTCCTCCGCAGGTCTTGGAGCACTGGGACCAGCTCTTGAGGGCCCACTCGTAGGTGTCGAGTTCTGCGAGCAGAACGTTGTTGTTGGTGATGACGGGGAGGAGATCTTCATGTATGATGTATTTGTAGGTCAGGCTGATCTTCACCTCCTCCTCTTTGGGGTTAACCTGGAAAAAACAAACACAGAGGAGTGTAAAAGAGGAGAAACCACACACGTTCACCAAAGGAGGAGGAACCACACACGTTCACCAAAGGAGGAGGAACCACACAGTTTAACCAAAGGAGGAGGAGGAACCACACACTTTGACCAAAGGAGGAGGAGGAGCCACACACTTTGACCAAAGGAGGAGGAGCCACACACTTTGACCAAAGGAGGAGGAACCACACACTTTGACCAAAGGAGGAGGAGGAACCACACACTTTGACCAAAGGAGGAGGAGGAGCCACACACTTTGACCAAAGGAGGAGGAGCCACACACTTTGACCAAAGGAGGAGGAGCCACACACGTTCACCAAAGGAGGAGGAGCCACACAGTTTAACCAAAGGAGGAGGAGGAACCACACACTTTGACCAAAGGAGGAGGAGTCACACACGTTGACCAAAGGAGGAGGAGCCACACACTTTGACCAAAGGAGGAGGAGGAACCACACACTTTGACCAAAGAAGGAGGAACCACACACTTTGACCAAAGGAGGAGGAGCCACACACGTTGAGGAGGAGTAAACATTGCAGCGGTCAGCGTCCTTCTCAGCAGTACTATCGTGCCTCACACATGTATAAAACACATAAACACACTGTGGCGGTCAGCGTCCTTCTCACCAGTACTACGATGCCCTGGTGCAGGGGTCCAGACGTCTTGAGCGTCTCCTTCTGTCCCTCCACAGAATACTCCCACTGCAGCCCGCCCTCGATGAACGTGTGGTCAGCAGCGTCCTGGTCGTTCAGGATGAAGCTCCCTGTCTCCTGGTTCTTCACAGCTACGAAAGAAAACACAAACTTTACCGACACAATCGGAAACAAACTCTAAACGTCAAACTGTGACCCAGGCCTCAGACGGTAAATATACAGTGTATGCTAGCAGGTTAGCTCTGTGCATTTATATATACAGTCTATGCTAGCAGGTTAGCTCTGTGCATTTATATATACAGTGTATGCTAGCAGGTTAGCTCTGTGCATTTATATATACAGTCTATGCTAGCAGGTTAGCTCTGTGCATTTATATATACAGTCTATGCTAGCAGGTTAGCTCTGTGCATTTATATATACAGCGTATGCTAGCAGGTTAGCTCTGTGCATTTATATATACAGTCTATGCTAGCAGGTTAGCTCTGTGCATTTATATATATACAGTCTATGCTAGCAGGTTAGCTCTGTGCATTTATATATATACAGCGTATGCTAGCAGGTTAGCTCTGTGCATTTATATATACAGTCTATGCTAGCAGGTTAGCTCTGTGCATTTATATATACAGCGTATGCTAGCAGGTTAGCTCTGTGCATTTATATAAACAGTGTATGCTAGCAGGTTAGCTCTGTGCATTTATATAAACAGTGTATGCTAGCAGGTTAGCTCTGTGCATTTATATATACAGTCTATGCTAGCAGGTTAGCTCTGTATGTTTATCTGACTCTGTCTCTGTGTCGTCAAACTTGAGCTAAACAAAACATAAAACGCTCTAATGTCAAAATGTCAGTTGAGTGTTGAGTGTTGTCAGTTAAAACATGTTTTACTCCGATAAGTTTCACGATCACACTGAGTCCTCCGTACAGTTGTGTAGTTCCTCCGTCACACCTCCAGTCTCAGCAGTGCAGCGAGTTAGACGTGTGGATACAGAGCAATTAAACCAGTGAGTCAGAGCCCGCGATGGGCTGAGAACAGACGGACGGAGGT
The DNA here is from genome assembly GCA_019594935.1 of Periophthalmus modestus. Classification (NCBI taxonomy): domain Eukaryota; kingdom Metazoa; phylum Chordata; class Actinopteri; order Gobiiformes; family Gobiidae; genus Periophthalmus; species Periophthalmus modestus. The sequence continues at coordinate 119,402 of JAIEZT010000122.1, forward strand.
CTGATGAAGCACAGCAGGAAAAATGTGCCAATCAAACACACAAGTCTGTACTTTATAAGAAGGAACCAGAAAAGACGAGATTTGTCCATATTTCAGCTCAAAGCTCCTGTTTCTCACAGAAATGACTCATGTAGCTTTAAGTCATGTTCAGACGCTGCTCCCACATAAAAACACACTGGAGTCGTGTTTTGATTCATTCACATGTTTGAGTCACACTTTATTATTAGTCTGTAACATCTCCAAAGCTCCAAACGCTCTGTTCCACCTTGTGATGTCATCAAGTGGTAGTTTTCAAGTGAACAGCTCCTTTTACTTTTAGTTTAGTCGAGATTGAGAATTCCAGGAGCTGAAATGATCGAAATGATTCGAGTGAAGGTGGAGTTTAAAAACACAGGACACTTCCTGTATTACCACATGATGACATCACAAGGTGGAACAGAGTGTTTTCAGTTTATTAGTTTGTTAGAGTTAAACATGTGTGAATGAAACAAAACACAGCTCCAGGTTTGTGACGATGAAACATTAGAACAAATCAGGAAATACAGGAATATGGAGCTTTAAAACCTCTGACCTCACACTCTGAACTCTGACCTCACGCTCTGACCTCACGCTCTGACCTCACGCTCTGACCTCACACTCTGACCTCACACTCTGACCTCACGCTCTGACCTCACACTCTGACCTCACGCTCTGACCTCACGCTCTGACCTCTGACCTCACGCTCTGACCTCACACTCTGACCTCACGCTCTGACCTCACGCTCTGACCTCACACTCTGACCTCTGACCTCACACTCTGACCTCACGCTCTGACCTCACACTCTGACCTCTCACCTCACACTCTGACCTCACACTCTGACCTTACACTCTGACCTCACACTCTGACCTCTGACCTCATGCTCTGACCTCACACTCTGACCTTACGCTCTGACCTCTGACCTCACGCTCTGACCTCACACTCTGACCCCACGCTCTGACCTCACACTCTGACCTCACACTCTGACCTCACACTCTGACCTCTGACCTCACACTCTGACCTCTGACCTCAGGCTCTGACCTCTGACCTAACGTCTGACCTCTGACCTCACACTCTGACCTCTGACCTCAGCCTCTGACCTCACACTCTGACCTCTGACCTCAGGCTCTGACCTCACGCTCTGACCTCACACTCTGACCTCACGCTCTGACCTCACGCTCTGACCTCTGACCTCACACTCTGACCTCTGACCTCACACTCTGACCTCACACTCTGACCTCTGACCTCACACTCTGACCTCACACTCTGACCTCACACTCTGACCTCACACTCTGACCTCTGACCTCAGCCTCTGACCTCACACTCTGACCTCACGCTCTGACCTCTGACCTCACACTCTGACCTCACACTCTGACCTCACGCTCTGACCTCTGACCTCACGCTCTGACCTCACACTCTGACCTCTGACCTCAGGCTCTGACCTCTGACCTAACGTCTGACCTCTGACCTCACACTCTGACCTCTGACCTCACACTCTGACCTCACACTCTGACCTCACGCTCTGACCTCTGACCTCTGACCTCACGCTCTGATGGTTTCTTACCGATCAAATGTGGAGACGTCTCGTTCTCCTCGATCACGATGTGACGAGCTCCAACGGGAATGTCGAACATTTTCAGCATCACTAAAAACAAACATCCAGACCAAAGGGTTAAAACAACAAATACATCCAGACCAAAGGGTTAAAACAGAACAAATACATCCAGACCAAAGGGTTAAAACAACAAATACATCCAGACCAAAGGGTTAAAACAGAACAAATACATCCAGACCAAAGGGTTAAAACAGAACAAATACATCCAGACCAAAGGGTTAAAACAACAAATACATCCAGACCAAAGGGTTAAAACAACAAATACATCCAGACCAAAGGGTTAAAACAACAAATACATCCAGACCAAAGGGTTAAAACAACAAATACATCCAGACCAAAGGGTTTTTTTAAAACAACAAATACATCCAGACCAAAGGGTTAAAAAACAACAATTACATCCAGACCAAAGGTTTTTTTTAAAACAACAATTACATCCAGACCAAAGGGTTTAAAACAACAATTACATCCAGACCAAAGGGTTAAAACAACAAATACATCCAGACCAAAGGGTTAAAAACAACAAATACATCCAGACCAAAGGGTTAAAACAACAAATACATCCAGACCAAAGGTTTAAAAACAACAAATACATCCAGACCAAAGGGTTAAAACAACAAAATACATCCAGACCAAAGGGTTAAAAACAACAAATACATCCAGACCAAAGGGTTAAAACAACAATACAATACATCCAGACCAAAGGGTTAAACAACAAAATACATCCAGACCAAAGGGTTTAAAACAACAAATACATCCAGACCAAAGGGTTAAAAACACAACAACACATCCAGACCAAAGGGTTAAAACAGAACAAATACATCCAGACCAAAGGGTTAAAACAACAAATACATCCAGACCAAAGGGTTAAAACAACAAATACATCCAGACAAAGGGTTTAAAACAGAACAAATACATCCAGACCAAAGGGTTAAAACAACAAATACATCCAGACCAAAGGGTTAAAAACAACAAATACATCCAGACCAAAGGGTTTTAAAACAGAACAAATACATCCCAGACCAAAGGGTTTAAAACAAACAACAAATACATCCAGACCAAAGGGTTAAAACAGAACAAATACATCCAGACCAAAGGGTTAAAACAGAACAAATACATCCAGACCAAAGGGTTAAAACAACAAATACATCCAGACCAAAGGGTTAAAACAACAAATACATCCAGACCAAAGGGTTAAAACAACAATTACATCTAGACCAAAGGGTTAAAACAACAATTACATCCAGACCAAAGGGTTAAAACAACAATTACATCCAGACCAAAGGGTTAAAACAGAACAAATACATCCAGACCAAAGGGTTAAAACAACAAATACATCCAGACCAAAGGGTTTAAAACAACAAATACATCTAGACCAAAGGGTTAAAACAACAAATACATCCAGACCAAAGGGTTTTTTTTTAAAACAACAAATACATCCAGACCAAAGGGTTTTAAACAACAACAAATACATCCAGACCAAAGGGTTAAAACAACAAATACATCCAGACCAAAGGGTTTAAAACAACAAATACATCCAGACCAAAGGGTTAAAAACCAACAAATACATAAAACAACAAATACATCCAGACCAAAGGGTTTTAAAACAACAAATACATCCAGACCAAAGGGTTAAAACAGACAAATACATCCAGACCAAAGGGTTTAAAACAACAAATACATCCAGACCAAAGGGTTAAAAAACAAACAAATACATCCAGACCAAAGGGTTAAAACACAAACAAATACATCCAGACCAAAGGGTTAAAAACACAACAAATACCATCCAGACCAAAGGGTTTTTAAAACAACAAATACATCCAGACCAAAGGGTTAAAACAGAACAAATACATCCAGACCAAAGGGTTTTAAAACAGAACAAATACATCCAGACCAAAGGGTTAAAACAGAACAAATACATCCAGACCAAAGGGTTTAAAAACAACAAATACATCCAGACCAAAGGGTTAAAACAACAAATACATCCAGACCAAAGGGTTAAAACAACAAATACATCCAGACCAAAGGGTTAAAACAACAAATACATCCAGACCAAAGGGTTAAAACAACAATTACATCCAGACCAAAGGGTTAAAAAACAAACAATTACATCCAGACCAAAGGGTTAAAAACAACAATTACATCCAGACCAAAGGGTTTAAAACAACAACAATTACATCCAGACCAAAGGGTTAAAACAACAAATACATCCAGACCAAAGGGTTAAAACAGAACAAATACATCCAGACCAAAGGGTTAAAACAACAAATACATCCAGACCAAAGGGTTAAAACAACAAATACATCCAGACCAAAGGGTTAAAACAACAAATACATCCAGACCAAAGGGTTAAAACAACAAATACATCCAGACCAAAGGGTTAAAAAAAGAACAAATAAATCCAGACCAAAGGGTTAAAACAACAAATACATCCAGACCAAAGGGTTAAAACAGAACAAATACATCCAGACCAAAGGGTTTAAAACAACAAATACATCCAGACCAAAGGGTTAAAACAACAAATACATCCAGACCAAAGGGTTAAAAACAGAACAAATACATCCAGACCAAAGGGTTAAAACAACAAATATCCAGACCAAAGGGTTAAAACAACAAAATACATCCAGACCAAAGGGTTAAAAACAGAACAAATACATCCAGACCAAAGGGTTAAAACAACAAATACATCCAGACCAAAGGGTTAAAACAACAAATAAATCCAGACCAAAGGGTTAAAAAAAGAACAAATACATCCAGACCAAAGGGTTAAAACAGAACAAATACATCCAGACCAAAGGGTTAAAACAACAAATACATCCAGACCAAAGGGTTAAAACAACAAATACATCCAGACCAAAGGGTTAAAACAACAAATACATCCAGACCAAAGGGTTAAAACAACAAATACATCCAGACCAAAGGGTTAAAACAGGACAAATACACCCAGACCAAAGGGTTAAAACAACAAATACATCCAGACCAAAGGGTTAAAACAACAAATACATCCAGACCAAAGGGTTAAAACAACAAATACATCCAGACCAAAGGGTTAAAACAGAACAAATACACCCAGACCAAAGGGTTAAAACAACAAATACATCCAGACCAAAGGGTTAAACAACACATACATACATCCAGACCAAAGGGTTAAAAAGGGTTAACAAATACATCCAGACCAAAGGGTTAAAACAACAAATACATCCAGACCAAAGGGTTAAAACAACAAATACATCCAGACCAAAGGGTTAAAACAACAAATACATCCAGACCAAAGGGTTAAAACAACAAATACATCCAGACCAAAGGGTTAAAACAGGACAAATACACCCAGACCAAAGGGTTAAAACAACAAATACATCCAGACCAAAGGGTTAAAACAGAACAAATACATCCAGACCAAAGGGTTAAAACAACAAATACATCCAGACCAAAGGGTTAAAAACAACAAATACATCCAGACCAAAGGGTTAAAAAACAGGACAAATACACCCAGACCAAAGGGTTAAAAACAACAAATACATCCAGACCAAAGGGTTAAAACAACAAAATACATCCAGACCAAAGGGTTAAAACAACAAATACATCCAGACCAAAGGGTTAAACGAAGAAAAAACACCCAGACCAAAGGGTTTAAACAACAAATACATCCAGACCAAAGGGTTAAAACAACAAATACATCCAGACCAAGGGTTTAAAACAACAAATACATCCAGACCAAAGGGTTAAAACAACAAATACATCCAGACCAAAGGGTTAAAACAACAAATACATCCAGACCAAAGGGTTAAAAACAAACAAATACATCCAGACCAAAGGGTTAAAACAACAAATACATCCAGACCAAAGGTTAAAACAAACATACATCCCAGGGGTTAAAACAACAAATACATCCAGACCAAAGGGTTAAAACAGAACAAATACATCCAACCAAAGGGTTAAAACAACAAATACATCCAGACCAAAGGGTTAAAACAACAAATACATCCAGACCAAAGGGTTAAAACAGAACAAATACATCCAGACCAAAGGGTTAAAACAACAAATACATCCAGACCAAAGGGTTAAAACAACAAATACATCCAGACCAAAGGGTTAAAACAGAACAAATACATCCAGACCAAAGGGTTAAAACAACAAATACATCAGACCAAAGGGTTAAAACAGAACAAATACATCCAGACCAAAGGGTTAAAACAGACAAATACATCCAGACCAAAGGGTTAAAACAACAAATACATCCAGACCAAAGGGTTAAAACAACAAATACATCCAGACCAAAGGGTTAAAACAACAAATACATCCAGACCAAAGGGTTAAAACAACAAATACATCCAGACCAAAGGGTTAAAACAACAAATACATCCAGACCAAAGGGTTAAAACAGGACAAATACACCCAGACCAAAGGGTTAAAACAACAAATACATCCAGACCAAAGGGTTAAAACAACAAATACATCCAGACCAAAGGGTTTTTCAACAAAAAACAACAAATACATCCAGACCAAAGGGTTAAAACAACAAATACATCCAGACCAAAGGGTTAAAACAACAAATACATCCAGACCAAAGGGTTAAAACAACAAATACATCCAGACCAAAGGGTTAAAACAACAAATACATCCAGACCAAAGGGTTAAAACAACAAATACATCCAGACCAAAGGGTTAAAAAACAATACATCCAGACCAAAGGGTTTAAAACAACAAATACATCCAGACCAAAGGGTTAAAACAGGACAAATACACCCAGACAAAGGGTTTAAAACAAACAAAAATACATCCAGACCAAAGGGTTAAAACAGAACAAATACATCCAGACCAAAGGTTTAAACAACAAATACATCCAGACCAAAGGGTTTAAAACAACAATATACATCCAGACCAAAGGGTTAAACAGGACAAATACACCCAGACCAAAGGGTTTAAACACAACAAATACATCCAGACCAAAGGGTTAAAACAACAAATACATCCAGACCAAAGGGTTAAAACAACAAATACATCCAGACCAAAGGGTTAAAACAGAACAAATACACCCAGACCAAAGGGTTAAAACAAATACATCCAGACCAAAGGGTTAAAACAACAAATACATCCAGACCAAAGGGTTAAAACAACAAATACATCCAGACCAAAGGGTTTTAAAACAACAAATACATCCAGACCAAAGGGTTTTTTTTTAAACAACAAATACATCCAGACCAAAGGGTTAAAAAACAACAAATACATCCAGACCAAAGGGTTAAAACAACAATACATCCAGACCAAAGGGTTAAAACAACAAATACATCCAGACCAAAGGGTTAAAAACAACAATACATCCAGACCAAGGGGTTAAAAAACAAATACATCCAGACCAAAGGGTTTAAAACAGAACAAATACATCCAACCAAAGGGTTAAAACAAACAAATACATCCAGACCAAAGGGTTAAAACACAGAACAAATACATCCAGACCAAAGGGTTAAAACAGAACAAATACATCCAGACCAAAGGGTTAAAACAACAAATACATCCAGACCAAAGGGTTAAAACAACAAATACACCCAGACCAAAGGGTTAAAACAACAAATACATCCAGACCAAAGGGTTAAATTGTTTATATTGTTTGTTTCTGGAGAATAAATGAACAGAGACGTTTTTGTCCTTTGTACATAAAAGTTAAATTTGCCAAACATATCTGGAAATAAAGCAACACTGTGTAACTTTCTGGAGGTGGCACATCACCTGTGTGAGTCCATGGAAATGGAAAGTTAACTTGATACTTCGGAACATTTTTTTTTAAATGTATCACCAAAGATACAACATTTCTATGGAAACAAGCAGGAGGAGGCCCACATAAGAGTCAGGTTTGTGGAGAGGCAAGCCCGCTCACAGTCAGGATGTTTTCTACACTTCTCACTGTAATCACACAAAACATGCTTTTTTATTCTTTTCTTCATTATTGGCTAAAAGTTCCACGTTGGGGCTTTAAGGGGAAGGTTACTGATCCGATATAAACGTCTGCTTTTTTTCTGTTATATTTGGTGTTTTTCACATTTGTGTTGTATTTATCATGAACTTTTTTGATTCTTTTGGTTTGAAGAATCTTTTCAAACAAACAACAGTCCAGTGTTTGTTCCTGAAACTGTCTCGTTACCGTTTTTCTTGGGCGTCTTGGTCAGGGTGAGTTTTACAGTTCGACAGTGTGAATTATCTCCTTCACAAACTCCACACTTGTCCTCACTTTTGTACGAGCCCACCTCCTTATCGCAGCCGACGTGCTGTTGAGCAAGACGACACAGGGTTAGTCACAGATTTTGACTCGACGCTCAGAGAACAAGCCAGAAGAGCCGAGACAAAACACGAGACGAGCCTTGAGTCCACAAAAAACACGGAGAAAACATACACAAAACACAAAAAACACAGACAAAACACAAAAAACACAGAGAAAACATACACAAAACACAAAAAACACAGACAAAAAACAGACAAAACATGAAAAACACAGACAAAAAACAGACAAAACACAAAAAAACACAGACAAAACACAAAACACAAAAAACACAGACAAAACACAAAAAACACAGAGAAAACATACACAAAACACAAAAAACACAGACAAAAAACAGACAAAACACAAAAAAACACAGACAAAACACAAAAAACACAGAGAAAACATACACAAAACACAAAAAACACAGACAAAACACAAAAAACACAGAGAAAACATACACAAAACACAAAAAACACAGACAAAAAACAGACAAAACACAAAAAAAACACAGACAAAACACAAAACACAAAAAACACAGACAAAACACAAAAAACACAGAGAAAACACAAAAAACACAGAGAAAACATACACAAAACACAAAAAACACAGACAAAACACAAAAAACACAGAGAAAACAGTGAATTGTGTAAAAACGACGCTGAAGTCGTGTCCTTCGTGAATGACGGACTCAGAACTCGTACATGGGTGATGTAGGCTTGTGGGTGGAGCCTCGTACATGGGTGATGTAGGCTTGTGGGTGGAGCCTCGTACATGGGTGATGTACACTTGTGGGAGGAGCCTCGTACATGGGTGATGTAGGCTTGTGGGAGGAACCTTGTACATGGGTGATGTAGGCTTGTGGGCGGAGCCTCGTACAGGCTCATACTGCTAACCGTAAGGAAGGCTTGAATAGAGCCAGCAGAGATCACTAGATTACTCAAACATGCATGGATGACTCTAAAACCAGATCAGACCTGTTTTTGATGAAGGTCCAAAAAAGTTGATTTTACAGAACGTCTCCTCTTTAAAAACCCGCTTTGATAAAACTCTGATAAACTTGCAGCTTTAACCTTGAACATCGACGTCGTTTCGGGTTTTACGTTTTTTGTCACCGTGTTGTGTGTTTTACAGCTGTGTGTTTCTCAAAGCCTCGTCTGACGCACTCAATACATATTTGTAATAATGTACTTTTTTTTTTTGTCTCATGGGCAGTTTGAGTGAATCACCAGCGTTTTCTTCTTCAAATAGAGTTTTCTGTCGACGCAGGAGAAGAAGAAGAAATGATTCATCAAGAGCCTCATCAGGCAGAACGCAGCGGGAAAACGGATTCACTTTTCACTTTTCCCCGAACAAATCTGATACAAAATAAAATATAAAATACACAAACAGACCAGAGTTTTGTGTTTGTGTATTTTTACTACATCATATTCTAAATCTACCTGTATCATTACCAGCAGTAGTGAAGTTGTAGTAGTATTCGTAGTATTCGTAGTACTCACCAGACACTCTCCCCGGGCGCACACACTGAAGGGGTCACTGTAGCTGCACCTCGTCCCATCATGCATCACTTGGTTCATAGACACCACTTCTCCGGTTTCTTTGGACAAACACGACAGCTCACACTTACGGCTCTCTGAAAAAAACAAAAAAACAACATAAAACAAACAAAAAAAAGAGAAAATTATCCAGGAAAAAAAAGCCACAGACAAAAAAAACAACAAACAAAAAAGAAACAAAAAAGAAACAAAAAAGAAACAAAAAACCCAGACAAAACAAAAAACTACAAAAAACAACAAAAAAACAACAAAAAACAACATAAAAACAAACACAAAAAAGAGAAAAATATCCAGAAAAAAAAGCCACAGACAAAAAAAAACAACATAAACAAAAAAAGAAACAAAAAAGAAAACAAAAAAGAAACAAAAAAGAAACAAAAAGAAACAAAAAACCCAGACAAAACAAAAAAACAAACAAACCCCCCCCAAAAAAACCCAAAAACAAAACAAACAAAAAACCCAGAAAAAAGCCACAGACAAAAAAAAGATAAAAAAGAACAAAAACACTAAACTAAACTGTTCCTTCCACATTCGCTCAAACTCACAGTGCACTTTTGATTCTTGTGTGATCCTGTACTCACTTCATTTGAGGCTTGAGTTCAGAAAACCTCTGTTTTCACCTACCCCCTGTCCCCTCCCTCTGGGTCACATGTTCACAAAAGTCGTGTATGAGTGAAAATCTGCTACTTGTGTCACTATGACGACGCTTCCACACAAAAACTGGGATTAAAAATGAACGAAATGTGAAATAATAAACCACTAAAGTAACACTGTGTGACTTTCCCGTGAGGTTTTGTGGACAGAACTGCAGCACATTCTCAGGAGCCTTTATGTCGCAAAAAACTACACAGTGGGGCTTTAAATACGTTTAAAAGCCTTTGGTCGTAGCTGGTGGGACATATTTGTGTTTTTGGCTGTAGTTTGTGTGACTCTGGGCAGATTTTAAGTGTGTTTTAAGCGTGTTTTGAGCGTGTTTTGAGCGTGTGTTGAGCGTGTGTTGAGCGTGTGTTGAGCGTGTGTTGAGCATGTTTTAAGCGGGTTTAAGCGGGTTTAAGCGTGTTTTAAGCGTGTTTTGAGCGTGTTTTGAGCATGTTTTAAGCATGTTTTAAGCGTGTTTTAAGCGGGTTTAAGCGTGTTTTAAGCGTGTTTTGAGCATGTTTTAAGCGTGTTTTAAGCGTGTTTTGAGCATGTTTTAAGCATGTTTTAAGCGTGTTTTAAGCGTGTTTTGAGCATGTTTTAAGCGTGTTTTAAGCGTGTTTTAAGCGTGTTTTGAGCATGTTTTAAGCGTGTTTTAAGCGTGTTTTAAGCGTGTTTTGAGCATGTTTAAGCGTGTTTTAAGCGTGTGTTGAGCGTGTTTTAAGCGTGTTTTAAGCGTGTTTTAAGCGTGTTTTAAGCGTGTTTTAAGCGTGTTTTAAGCGTGTTTTGAGCGTGTTTTGAGCATGTTTTAAGCGGGTTTTGAGCGTGTTTTGAGCGTGTTTTGAGCGTGTTTTAAGCGTGTTTTAAGCGTGTTTTGAGCGTGTTTTGAGCGTGTTTTGAGCGTGTTTTGAGCATGTTTAAGCGTGTTTTAAGCGTGTGTTGAGCGTGTTTTAAGCGTGTTTTGAGCGTGTTTTAAGCGTGTTTTAAGCGTGTTTTTGAGCGTGTTTTAAGCGTGTTTTTAAGCGTGTTTTAAGCGTGTTTTGAGCGTGTTTTGAGCGTGTTTTAAGCGTGTTTTGAGCGTGTTTTGAGCGTATTTTGAGCGTGTTTTGAGCGTGTTTTGAGAGTGTTTTGAGAGTGTTTTGAGCGTGTTTTGAGCGTGTTTTGAGCGTGTTTTGAGCATGTTTTAAGCGTGTTTTAAGCGTGTTTTAAGCGTGTTTTAAGCGTGTTTTGTGCATGTTCTAAGCGTGTTTTGAGCGTGTTTTGAGCGTGTTTTGAGCGTGTTTTGAGCGTGTTTTGAGCGTTTTGAGCGTGTTTTGAGCGTGTTTTGAGCGTGTTTTTGAGCGTGTTTTGAGCGTGTTTTAAGCGTGTTTTGAGCATGTTTAAGCGTGTTTTAAGCGTGTGTTGAGCGTGTTTTGAGCGTGTTTTGAGCGTGTTTTAAGCGTGTTTTAAGCGTGTTTTGAGCATGTTTTGAGCGTGTGTTTTAAGCGTGTTTTTGAGCATGTTTTTAAGCGTGTTTTTTGAGCGTGTTTTTGAGCGTGTTTTGAGCGTGTTTTGAGCGTGTTTTGAGAGTGTTTTTGAGCGTGTTTTGAGCGTGTTTTGAGCGTGTTTTGAGCGTGTTTTGAGCGTGTTTTGAGAGTGTTTTGAGCGTGTTTTGAGCGTGTTTTGAGCGTGTTTTTGAGCGTGTTTTAAGCGTGTTTTGAGCGTGTTTAAGCGTGTTTTAAAGGTGTGTTGAGCGTGTTTTGAGCGTGTTTTGAGCGTGTTTTAAGCGTGTTTTAAGCGTGTTTTGAGCATGTTTTGAGCGTGTTTTAAGCGTGTTTTGAGCATGTTTTAAGCGGGTTTTGAGCGTGTTTTGAGCGTGTTTTGAGCGTGTTTTGAGCGTGTTTTGAGCGTGTTTTGAGCGTGTTTTGAGCGTGTTTTGAGCGTGTTTTGAGCGTGTTTTGAGCGTGTTTTGAGCGTGTTTTGAGCGTGTTTTGAGCGTGTTTTGAGCGTGTTTTGAGCGTGTTTTGAGCGTGTTTGAGCGTGTTTTGAGCGTGTTTTTAAGCGTGTTTTTGAGCGTGTTTTGAGCGTGTTTTGAGCGTGTTTTTGAGCGTGTTTGAGCGTGTTTTGAGCGTGTTTTGAGCGTGTTTTGAGCGTGTTTTGAGCGTGTTTTGAGCGTGTTTGAGAGTGTTTTGAGCGTGTTTTGAGCGTGTTTTGAGCGTGTTTGAGCGTGTTTTGAGCGTGTTTTGAGCGTGTTTTTGAGCGTGTTTTGAGCGTGTTTTGAGCGTGTTTGAGCGTGTTTTGAGCGTGTTTTGAGCGTGTTTTTGAGCGTTTTTTGAGCGTGTTTTGAGCGTGTTTTGAGCGTGTTTTGAGCGTGTTTGAGCGTGTTTTTGAGCGTGTTTTGAGCGTGTTTTGAGCGTGTTTTGAGCGTGTTTTGAGCGTGTTTTGAGCGTGTTTTGAGTGTGTTTTGAGCGTGTTTTGAGCGTGTTTTGAGCGTGTTTTGAGAGTGTTTTAAGCGTGTTTTAAGCGTGTTTTGTGGCCCTCACCGTCGGGATGCTCGTAGGGGATCCACGTGTGCTTGGTGTTCTTGTGGTACTTGTTGCTCCTCTGGGTGCACTGCTGCGCTCTGAAGTCCTCGTACGGCCCGGCGCACTCCTCCGTGTTACACATGTGATAGTCGAAGGCGGAGCCGGGGCAGTCTCGACCGTCGTACGCCGGACTGGAGACGACACGGAGCGTGAGGAACAGAGCGTGAACACGGAAAGTGCATATGTGAGCTGAGAATGTGTTCAGAGAGCGGCACTAAACCAGGACTAAACCAGGTCTAAACCAGGACTAAACCAGGACTAAACCGGGACTAAAGCACGACTAAACCGGGACTAAACCGGGACTAAACCGAGACAAAACCGAGACTAAACCAGGATTAAACTGAGACTAAAGCAAGACTAAACCGGGTCTAAACCGGGACTAAACCGGGACTAAACCAGGACTAAACCCGGACTAGATTCTAGAACTATAATGCTAATATTAGCTCCGGACTAGAACCGGAGCTAGCATAAGCATTATCATTAACATTAGCATTATCATTAACATTAGCATTAAAATTTGCATTAACATTAGCATTAACATTAGCATTAGCATTAGCATTAACATTAGCATGATCATTAACATTAGCATTAACGTTAACATTAGCATTAGCATTAGCCACCATTTCTGTAACCTCAGGCTCTTAAACAGGACCAGGACGACATGCTGCTGGACACGAGCTCGTCACATCACGTTTGTGCTTTTCTTGACTTTTCGGTCTGTTCTAACTGTGCTTTGTGTCTGTGGAGACTGCTGCACATTCTACCATAGACATACATGCAGTGATCTGATGTCCTGTTTGGACGTATAAACTGATGTAATAAGAACATTTGAACTTTTCCTCACACAAAGTGGTGCTGTCGTTACTCGAGAACAGCTCCGTCTCACGTCTGGATCCGTTTGTGTTTTTTTTGTCGTTTTATTTTAGTCTAAATGAATCGGCTCGTCCCTGCTCCTGCTCTCGTCTCTGTTACAGGGTTTTTAAATTGGACCTGACTTTGGTTTACGAGCCGAGAGTCTGAAGAGTCCTTGAGACGGAAGGAGACACTTTGGAGGAAGCGTCTCGGGAGAACACTTTAGTGATTACTCTTTAAAACTGCCAAAGACTGTCAACATTTACTACGAGAGCTTTATTTTACTTTTATAAACTTTTAAATGAGATTTGGAGGCACTTAGAGGTACTTCGAAGAAAGTACAACAGGACAACTGAGGTAACAGCAGCAGCAGTAGTAGTAGTAGTAGTAGTAGTAGTAGTAGTAGTAGTAGTAGTAGTATTAGTAGTAGCAGTAGTAGTAGTAATAATAGTAGTAGTAGTACGAGTAGAGGTGACTCAATAATACATATATATTTTTGTGTATAAATTGCACATATTTGTGTGAAAGAAACATAAACCCCACAAAACTAAACCGGGACTAAACCAGGACTAAACCAGGACTAAACCGGGACTAAACCAGGACTAAACCAGGACTAAACCGGGACTAAACCAGGACTAAACCAGGACTAAACCAGGTCTAAACCAGGTCTAAACCGGGTCTAAACCAGGTCTAAACCAGGGCTTTTCTCGGGTCTGACCCTGTGCTCTCTTCATCTCCTCATGTGTTTAAAGTGAAAGTCTTTCTCTGACACATCTGGACAGTCCATCAAAGACACGGCTTCAATTACCCATCAGCCCCTGCTCCTGTGAGCGCGGCGCACACGCCTCCGCGACCGGCTGAGACACGGCGCGATACGAGGAGAACCGGTGAACCAGAACGCACAGAGGAAGCGTCTGGGGAGGGGGGCGGATGGACCTTCATTTATAAAAGTCCAGACACTGTTACGGTTTGTCTGGCCTCGTTTTGTTTTGGGACGATTTATATTTTCAAGTTCACGCTCTCAGACACAAAATATAAAGTGCAGCTGCTGTTCAAGGCTTCAGAGAATGTGAATGTGCCCAAACCTCCGACAAAAAACTCTTAATATTATGAGTCTGTAACATCTCCGAAGCTCAAAATGCTCTGTCCCACCTTGTGATGTCATCAAGTGGGAGTTTTAACTCCTCCTTTTACCTTTAGTTCAGTCGAGATAAGTGACACCTCCAGGACTGAAATGATCCAGATGATTCTAGTGAAGGTGGAGTTTAAAAACACAGTGGAGCACTTCCTGTATCACCACATGATGACATCACAAGGTGGAACAGAGCGTTTTCAGTCTGAGAGAAGCAGAGTTTGAGTGTTAAACATGTGAGAATGAAACAAAACAGTACCACAGGTCTGTTTGAGACGAGGAAACTGTCGCCGTGGGCGACGTGTATGGCCGTTGCCATGGTGCTGTGCTGTGGCGGTGTGTCGTTGCCATGGCTGTGTGTCGTTGCCGTGGCGGTGTGTCGTTGCCGTG
Organism: Periophthalmus modestus; assembly: GCA_019594935.1. Lineage (NCBI taxonomy): Eukaryota > Metazoa > Chordata > Actinopteri > Gobiiformes > Gobiidae > Periophthalmus > Periophthalmus modestus. Next base: position 134,415 of record JAIEZT010000122.1, read on the forward strand.
GCGGTGTGTCGTTGCCGTGGCAGTATGTCGTTGCCGTGGCTGTGTGTCGTGGTCGTTGCCGTGGCGGTGTGTCGTTGCCGTGGCAGTGTGTCGTTGCCGTGGCTGTGTGTCGTGGTCGTTGCCGTGGCGGTGTGTCGTTGCCGTGGCAGTGTGTCGTTGCCGTGGCGGTGTGTCGTTGCCGTGGCGGTGTGTCGTTGCCGTGGCGGTGTGTCTTGCTGTACTCACGCGGGGTTGTTGCACTGTCGGTTGCGCGCCCTCACTCCTCCTCCACACGTCCGAGAGCAGGTCCCAAACTTGGACCAGGATCCCCAGCTCCCATCATGCCCCTGGGGCTCCTGACTGCTCCTCCAGATGCAGTGGCCCTTAAAGCACCACTGTGGGACATGTGGGAAGAGACAGACGTTAAAGATGCACTGTACAGTATGACTTCAACCTTCTGTTTCCATGGAAACGTGCAGCTGACTTCATCTCCAGAAAGTGACATACTGTACCTTTAATTAAACTGATATAAAAGATTAAATCAGACACTTTTACAGCGTGAGAACGAGTACTACTGCAGTACATCGAGTACTTTATATACTATAGTACATGATATACTTCTTAAAGTAATACTGTGGACTTTTCCTACACTCGTCTCCATAGAGATGTTTATTTATTGCTTTGTTCACCATCTTCGTGCTTATTTATTTCACAGGGTCAAGTACAAGAGACACCACCAGGCCCAGTTACAGGTCAGGTCTGTGGAGAGGCGTCGCACCAGGCCCAGTTACAGGTCAGGTCTGTGGAGGGGCGTCGCACCAGGCCCAGTTACAGGTCAGGTCTGTGGAGAGGCGTCGCACCAGGCCCTGTGTTTGTGCTCAGAGTTTCAGATCGGTCACTGTTCTCTTTGGTTTATCAAAGTTTGAAGTTTCAGTTTCAGTTTCAAGTGAGAAGAAGTGACTCCACTTTTCTGAGCAAGATAAAAGTTTGAGGATTTGAAGGAAGTGAAGACGAGCGATGAAAAGGTCAAAGATGTAAGACTGACAGATTCTCATTATCTCACAAAGGATTCATGAAGAAGACGGAGAGAAAGAAAGGAAGAAAAGAAGGAAAGAGAGAAATACAATGTCATTATCACACAAAGGGTTAATGAAGCAGAGAAAGACAGAAAAGAAGGAGGTAGAAAGAGAGAGAAATGTAAAGAAAGGATGACGCAGGTGTAGAGAGGGGGGACAGAATGGCCAAAGGAAAAGAGAGAGAAAGAAAGAAAGGCAAAATAGAAAGGGTGCACAAAGAGCTAAACGGGCTGAGAGAAAGAGAGATGGAAGGATGGAGAGATGGAGGGAGAGATGGAGGGAAGGAGAGATGGAGGGAAGGAGAGATGGAGGGAAGGAGAGATGGAGGAAGAGATGGAGGGATGCACGTGTACCTTCCCTGGCGCACACTCCGTCCCGTCCACTGGGGGGCCTTTCTTGGTTTTGCAGAAGTACTGATTGTCTGGGTGACTGCACCAGAGCTGCTTACACGGGTCATACGTCCGAAACTAGAACAAGAACAGAGAGGAATCAAACCGACAACCTCCCGAAAACACAGAGGAATCAAACCGACAACCTCCCGAAAACACAGAGGAATCAAACCGACAACCTCCCAAAAACACAGAGGAATCAAACCGACAACCTCCTGAAAACACAGAGGAATCAAACCGACAACCTCCCGAAAACACAGAGGAATCAAACGACAACCTAGTAAAAACACAGAGGAATCAAACCGACAACCTCCTGAAAACACAGAGGAATCAAACCGACAACCTCCTGAAAACACAGAGGAATCAAACCGACAACCTCCCAAAAACACAGAGGAATCAAACCGACAACCTCCTGAAAACACAGAGGAATCAAACCGACAACCTCCCAAAAACACAGAGAAATCAAACCGACAACCTAGTAAAAACACAGAGGAATCAAACCGACAACCTCCTGAAAACACAGAGGAATCAAACCGACAACCTCCCAAAAACACAGAGGAATCAAACCGACAACCTCCTGAAAACACAGAGGAATCAAACCGACAACCTCCCAAAAACACAGAGGAATCAAACCGACAACCTCCCAAAAACACAGAGGAATCAAACCGACAACCTCCCAAAAACACAGAGAAATCAAACCGACAACCTCCCAAAAACACAGAGGAATCAAACCGACAACCTCCCAAAAACACAGAGGAATCAAACCGACAACCTCCCAAAACACAGAGGAACAGAGGAAACCTCCCAAAACCGAAAACACCCTCCCAAAAACACAGAGGAATCAAACGACAACCTCCCAAAAACACAGAGGAATCAAACCGACAACCTCCTAAAAACACAGAGGAATCAAACCGACAACCTCGTAAAAACACAGAGGAATCAAACCGACAACCTCCCAAAAACACAGAGGAATCAAACCGACAACCTCCCAAAAACACAGGAATCAAACCGACAACCTCCTAAAAACACAGAGGAATCAAACCGACAACCTCCCACAACACACACACATGCATCAGGCCACGTGGGTCGAGTGCTTTGCTCAACGACACAACAGTCTCCCATTTGAAGCTCTCGGACACATTGCTTCAGATGCAGTGATATTGAGCCTTAAAGCCTGGCCCCGCCCCCTGCCACACCTCCAGACTCACACGTCCAATCAGATCGGCTTATTTCAATGACACGTGAGAAAGAAGCAGCTCATTGGTCGCTCCTCATTTTGAACAAAATCCTCCTCAGATCAACAGAGAAGTGATTTTCTACACACATCCTCCACGTGTTATGTATACAAGTATATAAAATATATGTACAATATATGTGTATAATATATATGTATAATATATGTGTATAATATATATGTATAATATATGTGTATAATATATATGTATAATATATATGTATAATATATATGTATAATATATGTGTATAATATATATGTAATATATATGTGTATAATATATATGTATAATATATGTGTATAATATATGTGTATTATATATATGTGTATAATATATGTGTATAATATATGTGTATAATATATATGTATAATATATGTATAATATATGTGTATAATATATGTGTATAATATATATGTATAATATATGTGTATAATATATATGTATAATATATGTGTATAATATATATGTATAATATATGTGTATAATATATGTGTATAAAATATATGTATAATATATGTGTATAATATATGTGTATAATATGTGTATAATATATGTGTATAATATATATGTATAATATATGTGTATAATATATATGTAGAATATATGTGTATAATATATATGTATAATATATGTGTATAATATATGTGTATAATATATGTGTATTATATATGTGTATAATATATATGTATAATATATGTATATATATGTGTATAATATATGTGTATAATATATGTGTATAATATATGTATAATATATGTGTATAATATATGTGTATAATATATGTGTATAATATATATGTATAATATATGTGTATAATATATGTGTATAATATATGTGTATAATATATGTGTATAATATATATGTATAATATATGTGTATAATATATATGTATAATATATGTGTATAATATATGTGTATAATATATATGTATAATATATGTGTATAATATATATGTATAATATAATATGTGTATAATATATATGTATAATATATGTGTATAATATATGTGTATAATATGTGTATAATATATATGTATAATATATGTATAATATATATGTATAATATATGTGTATAATATATGTGTATAATATATATGTATAATATATATGTATAATATATGTGTATAATATATGTGTATATATATATGTATAATATATGTGTATAATATATATGTATAATATATGTGTATAATATATATGTATAATATATGTGTATAATATATATGTATAATATATGTGTATAATATATATGTATAATATATGTATATATATGTGTATAATATATATGTATAATATATGTGTATAATATATATGTATAATATATGTATAATATATATGTATAATATATGTGTATAATATATATGTATAATATATTGTGTATAATATATATGTATAATATATGTGTATAATATATATGTATAATATATGTGTATAATATATATGTATAATATATATGTATAATATATGTGTATAATATATATGTATAATATATGTATAATATATGTGTATAATATATATGTGGTATAATATAGTGTATATATATATGTATAATATGTGTATAATATATATGTATACTATATATGTATAATATATGTGTGTATATATATGTATAATATATGTGTATAATACATATATATATAATATATGTGTATAATATATATGTATAATATATGTGTATAATATATATGTATAATATATGTGTATATTATATGTATAGAATGTGTATAATATAAATATATATGTGTGTGTATGTGTGTGTGTCTGTGTATGTGTGTGTGTGTGTGTGTGTGTATGTGTATGTGTGTGTGTATAATATACACGTGTATATATGTATAATATATGTATATTATATGTAATATTCCGAGTGCGTACCACACCAGATGACAGACAGACTGAGTTATTTTTAAAGTGGGTGTGTGATGAGGTCAAAGGTCAAGTCCATTTCAAAATGTCATTTAAAACGTCACATGTTCTTTTCTGAGGCTCTAATTGGACGATTAAACGAGCCACAACCCTCCATTTTGTATTTTGTGCCTGATTCTTTACAGGTCACTGCAGGTTTAGTCGTGTGTTTTCTGGACAGTGACACACTGACCCCTCTGTCTCTCACACACACACACACACACACACATACACACATATACACACACACACACACACGCACGCACGCGCGCACACAGACACACACACACACACACACACACGCACACGCACACGCACACACACACACACACAGTATATATAAACATTTTTTTTAAATCTCCTGCTCACCCTCCGCGGGTGGTCTTATCCTCTCTTCTTCCACACTCAGGACCTCTGCTCAGTATCTTTGCTGTTCCTAGTACTGCACTTTTCTGGACTGAGATGTCTGATGTTTCTCCTGGGATCTGCTGTAGTCTCTCCTCCAGTTTGGGGGTCACTGCCCCGAGTCCGATGACCACGGGCACCACTGAGGCCTTCACCTTCCAGACCTTCTCCAGCTCTTCTTTGAGCCCCTGGTATTTCTCTAGTTTCTCATGCTCCTTTTTCCTGATGTTCTCCTGGTTCTGTGATGTTCCACCACGACGGCTTTGCTCTGTTGTTCATCCACCTCCACTATGTCCGGTTGGTCCATCTCCATCTGTCAGTCTGTATCTGAGTCCCACAGGATCTTGGCTCATTCTCCACGACCTTTGGAGGTGTTTCTTGACCTTTGGAGGTGTTTCTTGACCTGGGGGTTTCCAGTCTTTACTCTGTGCAGATGTTTCTGTCACTATGGCTCCACTTGGTTATGTGGCTCCATGTTTGTTTTCTGCATCTTACACCTGCAGTTATGAGCTGGATTGTCTCAGGAGCCTCTTTGTCTTGGGTCTTGTCTGGTGGTAGATCTGAGCCTCTATCGCTCTGGTGCTTAAGGCTCCTGTGCTCCAGGATGAGCCTCTGTCCTTCAGTCCAGCTCTTTCTCAAGTCATTGGTGGATTTCTTGATATCAGCCACTTCAGTTATGTTCTGGTGGTACATCCCATGCAGGGGCTTGTCCTTCCATGATGGTTCCTCCAGCTCCTCTTCCTCTGCTCCACTGTCTGAGACACTGATCATCTGTTGGGGCCTTGTCCTGGATGTACTTGTGGATCTTGGATGTTTCATCCTGGACTGTGGCTCTCACACTCACTAGTCCTCGGCCTCCTTCCTTACGGCTCGTACAGTCTCAGGGGGCTGGATTTGGGGTGGTCCCTCCATGCAGGTCAGGAGCTTTCGGGTCTTAACATCTGTGTCTGTATCTCCTCCTTTGGCTTATGATTCCTGCTGAGTATCTGATTACTGGCAGGGCGTAGCTGTTTATTGCCTGGGTCTTATTCTTGCCATAGATCCTGGTGGTGTGGACTGAAGGACAGAGGCTCATCTTGGCTGCATGGGAGCAGACCTTAAGCACCAGAGCGATAGAGGCCCAGATCTACCACACCAGACAAGACCCAAGACTGTGCAAAGAGGCTCCTGAGACAATCCAGCTCATAACTGCAGGTGTAAGATGCAGAAAACAAACATGGAGCCACATAACCAAGTGGAGCCATAGTGACAGAAACATCTGTGCAGAGAACGGACTGGAAACCCCCAGGTCAAGAAACACCTCCACAGGTCGTGGAGAATGAGCCAAGATCCTGTGGGACTCAGATACAGACTGACAGATGGAGACGGACCAACTGGACATAGTGGAGGTGGATAAACAACAGAACAAAGCCGTTGTGGTGGAACATCACAGAACCAAGAGAACATCAGGAAAAAGGAGCATGAGAAACTAGAGAAATACCAGGGGCTCAAAGAAGAGCTGGAGAAGGTCTGGAAGGTGAAGGCCTCAGTGGTGCCCGTGGTCATCGGACTCGGGGCAGTGACCCCCGAACTGGAGATATGTATGTATATATGTTAAACTCACAGCTGTGCACATCTTGTATCCGACCCCGAAGTCGAAGCGACACTGTTCGTCCATGGAGTAGTTGATCCCGGGAAGCTCCGGCTGTTTGGGCCATTTGTGCTCGAACGGGTCGTCCAACAGGCAGTCGTAAGAACTGCAATGAGGAACACGAGAAAACACGAGACAACATGAGAGAACGTGAGAGAACGTGAGAGAGAACACGAGGGAACATGTGAGAACATGAGAGCACATGTGAGAACATGAGAGAACATGAGAGAACATGAGAGCACATGTGAGAACACGAGAGAACATGAGAGAACACGAGGGAACATGTGAGAACATGAGAGCACATGTGAGAACACGACACATGAGAGCACATGTGAGAACACGACACATGAGAGCACATGTGAGAACATGTGAGAACATGAGAGAACACGAGAGAACATAAGAGAGAACACGAGATAACATGTGAAAACATGAGAGAATGTGAGAGTATGTGAGAGAGAACATGAGAGAGAACACGAGTGAAAATGTGAGAACAAGAGAGAACGTTAGAGAGAATGTGAGAGAACTTAAGAGAGAACGTGGGAGAGAAAACAAGAGAACATGAGAGAACATGTGAGAACACATGAGAACATGTGACAACGTGTGAAAACACAAGAGAACACGTGAGAACATGAGAGAACATGTGAGAACACGAGAGAACATGACAGAACATGAGAGAACATGTGAGAACATGTGAGAACATGAGACATGTGAGAACACGAGAGAACATGAGAGAGCATGTGAGAACACCAGGCATGTGAGAATATGTGAGAACATGTGAGAACGTGGGAGAACGTGGGAGAACATGAGACATGTGAGAACATGTAAGAACATGAGAGAACATGTGAGAATATGATAGAACATGTGAGAACATGAGACCAAATGTGAGAGCATGAAAGAACATGTGAGAACATGTGAGAGCACGTGAGAACATGAGAGGACATGTGAGAACAGCAGAGAACATGAGAGAACATGTGAGAGTACATTAGAACATGTGAGAACACGTTAGACAAAGAGAGAACATGTGAGAACACAAGAGAACATGTGAAAACAGGAGAGAGCATGTGACAACACATCGGAACACACTAGAACACGTCAGAACATGTGAGTTTCATATAAGTGACAATAGAGGATTCATTTACACCAGGAGTTTGAGGGCAGTTTAGTCCTGTTCTAGACCAGGACCAAACCAGGACTAAACCGGGACTAAACCAGGACTAAACCAGGTCTAAACCAGGTCTAAACCAGGACTAAACCAGGACTAAACCAGGTCTAAACCAGGTCTAAACCAGGTCTAAACCAGGACTAAACCAGGACTAAACCAGGTCTAAACCAGGTCTACACCAGGACTCACTGTATGTATCTGTTGAGCTCCTGCTTGCTGCAGCGGGACCCAGTGGTACCGGTGGAAGGCGGCTGGACCAGAGGAGCCATGATGGAGCCCATGGTGGTCTCGTCCGCACAGCGGTTCCCCCTGGCCGTCGTGCTCCATGCCCAACCTGCAAAACAGAACCATTTTAACAACAACAAATAAAACATGATGAGAATATGAACCGGACACCAGACGTGCAGCTCTCCCAAGTCCTGGCCCAGCTCAGCCTCTCAGATCTGCCTTTGGACGTTTGGCTACAACCTCTTAGAATTTAAATACTTACTTAAACCCTCTTGTTCCTTTATTTATTTGAGCTGTGTCTTGTACAGATCAAACTGAGTCAGCTGCACTGTCTAATGATCTAATTATAAACCCTTTTACTGCGTGCGTTAGCATGCTAGTTGTTGTTAGCTCTACTGTCACGGCAAAATTCTGCTCTCGTCTCTGAGAGTTGTGCTTATAAACTCATTGTGGTGAATGATTAGGATATTCTGAATGCATCAGGTGAATGAGGAGTAGCTTTAGTGAACCTCAAACTGTTTAAAACAAACTCGCCCCGTTTAGTTTTTAAGTAAAGATCAGGTGCGGCACCTGAAAACTTACAATAAAAATGATTCATATTGACGCCTGATTAAATCCTGTCACACAGTTTGACTTTTTTTTCCTTTCATTGCAGTGTTATTATCTCATGATGTGTTCTGTTCCCTGAGTCAAACTGAGCATTTGCATCTCAAAGAAAAGTGCTTCACTCTTTATTCAACCTGTGCTCTGTGAGTGAGGAGCATCTGAGGCCTGAACAACGCCCCAAATGAGCAGGTCCACAAAAACTGACCAAAAGGCAAAGGGACTTGTCAAATAAAAATGTTTCCCATTCTCTTAAGTCTGAAGTGTTGAGTGTGTACTCTTTAGTGTGTACTCTTTAGTGTGTGCTCTTTAGTGTGAGCTCTTTAGTGTGAACTCTTTAGTGTGAACTCTTTAGTGTGTAGTCTTTAGTGTGTACTCTTTAGTGTGTACTCTTTAGTGTGTACTCTTTAGAATCAGAATCAGAAGTTTTATTGCCATTGTCCGTGAGCAGAGCTCACAGACGAGGAACTTATTTCGGTGATAAAGTGCGACATAGAAACACACACAAAAAACCCCACACTGAATAAATACAAATACAAATAAGGGCAGGAGGTAGAAATATAAACAACAGCAGCATCAGAACAACAGCAGTGCATCATGGGATATTTAGTGCCCAGTGTTATGAAGTGTCCAGTTTAGTGCAGGTTTATGAAGTGTTCATGAGGGAAACAGCAGAGGAGAAGAAACTGTTCTTGTGACGAGAGGTTCTGGTCCTGATGGACCGTAGCCTCCTGCCAGAGGGAAGTGGCTGAAATAGTCCATGTCCAGGGTGAGAAGTGTCAGCTGCTGTACGACCTGCTCCACCCGAGTCCTGGAGACGTACAGGTCCTGGAGAGATGGAGGCTGCAGCCAATCACCTTCTCAGCAGAGCACAATGTGCTGCAGTCTCTGTCTGTCCCTGTGGCCCCAGAGAACCACACAGTGATGGAGGAGGTGAGGATGGAGGAGGTGATGGAGGAGGTGAGGATGGACTCAGTGATGGAGGAGGTGATGGAGGAGCTGCGTATGGAGGAGGTGATGGAGGAGGTGAGGATGGTCTCAGTGATGGAGGAGGTGAGGATGGACTCAGTGATGGAGGAGGTGATGGAGGAGCTGCGTATGGAGGAGGTGAGGAGGTGAGGATGGACTCAGTGATGGAGGAGGTGAGGATGGACTTAGTGATGGAGGAGGTGAGGATGGAGTCAGTGATGGAGGAGGTGAGGATGGACTCAATGATGGAGGAGGTGAGGATGGAGGAGGTGATGGCCGTGTAGAACTGCACCATCATCTGGACCGGCAGCTTGTCTTTCCTCAGCTGCTGCAGGAAGTACATCCTCTGCTGGACTTTCTTGATGAGGAGCTGATGGTCGGCTCCCACTTGAGGTCCTGGGTGATGCAGGGGCCCAGGAAGCGGAAAGAGTCCACGGTGGTGATGGGGGAGTCGGTCAAGGCGAGGGGAGGCAGGGGGGCTGTGACTTTCCTGAAGTCCACAATCATCTCCACTGTCTTCTGGGCGTTGAGCTCCAGGTTGTTGCTGCTGCACCAGGACACCAGCCGATCCACCTCCCTCCTGTAGACAGACTCATCCCCGTCCGAGATGAGCCCGATGAGGGTGGTGTCATCCGCAAACTTGACCAGTTTGACGGAGTTTGACGGGGTGTTTAGTGTGAACTATTTAATGTGAACTCTTTAGTGTGAACTCTTTGTTGGGAACAGGGCCGGTTTAAAGCCACACTGTGGAACATGGAGAAACATGTGAAGAGTTTGAACAACAGTGGAGGTGTGAGTTTGTCTGTAGATCATCATCAGTTGGTGTTGGTTGGAGTGTTTGAGGTTGGTGTTGGTTGGAGCGTTTGAGGTTGGTGTTGGAGCGTTTGAGGTTGGTGTTGGGTGGAGCGTTTGAGGTTGGTGTTGGAGCGTTTGAGGTTGGTGTTGGGTGGAGCGTTTGAGGTTGGTGTTTGTTGGAGCGTTTGAGGTTGGTGTTGGAGCGTTTGAGGTTGGTGTTGGGTGGAGCGTTTGAGGTTGGTGTTTGTTGGAGCGTTTGAGGTTGGTGTTGGAGCGTTTGAGGTTGGTGTTGGAGCGTTTGAGGTTGGTGTTTGTTGGAGCGTTTGAGGTTGGTGTTAGAGCGTTTGAGGTTGGTGTTGGAGCGTTTGAGGTTGGTGTTGAGCGTTTGAGGTTGGTGTTGGAGCGTTTGAGGTGGTGTTGGGTGGAGCATTTGAGGTTGGTGTTGGGTGGAGCGTTTGACGTTGGTGTTGGAGCGTTTGAGGTTGGTGTTCGTTGGAGCGTTTGAGGGAGCATTTGAGGTTGGTGTTGGAGCGTTTGAGGTTGGTGTTGGAGCATTTGAGGTTGGTGTTGGAGCGTTTGAGGTTGGTGTTGGAGCGTTTGAGGTTGGTGTTTTGGAGTGTTTGAGGTCGGTGTTGGGTGGAAAGTTTGAGGTTGGTGTTGGAGCGTTTGAGGTTGGTGTTGGGTGGAGCGTTTGACGTTGGTGTTGGAGCGTTTGAGGTTGGTGTTGGGTGGAGCACAGGGCAGTGGACTGGTTCACTCAGTCTTTTTTTTTTCCTCTTATTCCTTCATGTTCTTCCGCTTCACCGAGCGCTGCAGCCGTCGCCCGTGGCAACATTAAAAGTGAATAAAAGAGTGACTGAGTAATTATTGAAGTGGAGCTCGGGGTTTTGTGAGGCACTGCTCCCGTTTTCTGTGGAGGTTTAGACAAAGTTACATATACACATACGATATCGATACTTTGAGCTGATCTGATAGTTGACCTGCTGCTGGGGCCGATACTTGACTGATATTTGTCGATACCGATATTTAGTGATCAAAGTCAGAGTCTGTGTAAAGAAGTGACGGAGTCGTCACAGCTTCAGCTCCACATGAAGCTCGTGAGCCTCGAGCTGGTGTAGTGGTTCATTTAGAGCCGAGTTCAATATTTAGAAATCTGACCACGAGTGTCATAGCAAAGAACCAATCAGGAGCGAGACAGGCTGCACGGCTGGTTTAGCAGGAAGCAGGCGCTTAGCAGGGCTGTCAATCAAACCTGTTGCTAATGCTAACGGGAGCGGCCTCGCCTGATTTGTCTGTTGTTCATGTTCATATTTTGATTTACAGACAATAAATATGCAAATATACAAAACAAAGTGACATATTGGAGCTTTACTTACACGTGTCCCGTCTCGTGGGCCACGACAAAAGCAGAGGAGAAGCCGTCCTCGTGGTTGAGGGTGCAACTCCTCAGAGGGTGGCACATCCCCGTCACCGGAGCGTAGCCTGAATATGAACCACAGAAACACAAAAACACACTAATAATCAAGAAGGAATTATCTCCGCCGCCTCAGGACACCTGGAAACAGGTCAAAGGTTAAGATGACATCACTATGACATCACTATGACATCACTATGACATCACTATGACATCATTGACAGCGCCGTCCTCGGGTCAGACGTGGACATTTCTTCAAACCCACAGAATCAAATAGAAATATAGCTTTAAAAAGAATGACTGAAAATACAAGTGTGACGATCTGACAGGGCATTAAAGACACCTGTCAATCATTAAAGACACCTGTCAATCATTAAAGACACCTGCCAATCATTAAAGACACCTGCCAATCATTAAAGACACCTGTCAATCATTAAAGACACCTGCCAATCATTAAAGACACCTGCCAATCATTAAAGACACCTGCCAATCATTAAAGACACCCGCCAATCATTAAAGACACCCGTCAATCATTAAAGACACCCGCCAATCATTAAAGACACCTGTCAATCATTAAAGACACCTGCCAATCATTAAAGACACCTGTCAATCATTAAAGACACCTGCCAATCATTAAAGACACCTGTCAATCATTAAAAGCACCTGTCAATCATTCAAAACACCTGTCAATCATTAAAGACACCTGTCAATCATTAAATACACCTGTCAATCATTAAAGACACCTGTCAATCATTAAAGACACCTGTCAATCATTAAAAGCACCTGTCAATCATTAAAAGCACCTGTCAATCATTAAAGACACCTGTCAATCAATAAAAGCACCTGTCAATCATTAAAAGCACCTGTCAATCATTAAAAGGACCTGTTAATCATTAAAGACACGTGTCAATCATTAAAGACGCCTGCCAATCATTAAAGACACCTGTCAATCATTAAAGACGACTGTCAATCATTAAAGACACCTGTCAATCATTAAATACACCTGCCAATCATTAAAGACACCTGTCAATCATTAAAGACACCTGTCAATCATTAAATACACCTGTCAATCATTAAAGACACCTGTCAATGATTAAAAGTTCCTGTCAATCATTAAAAGCACCTGTCAATCATTAAAGACACGTGTCAATCATTAAAGACGCCTGTCAGTCATCTATGTGAGGCTTGAAAGACGCCTATCAATCATTAAAGACACCTGTCAATCATTAAAAACACCCGTCAATCATCCATGTGAGGCATGAAAGATGAAAATGTCAATCATTAAAAATATGATTGACCCACAATTTTCAAATTTGATGACGTGTACATAAAAGTGACAAACATATAATGATAATAATCCTAATACTACTACTACTACTACTAATACTACTACTACTAATAATAATAATAATTGAAGGTGAGATGATTGGCAGCAGAAGCACAAACAACAAACAGAACTCGATCAGAGCTGTGCAGCGTTCAGAGCCGATCACTTTTTTAAGCTCTTTTTCTTATTTTTCTTTCACTTTATTTTCATGCTGGTGGAGATTAGAGTTTTGGCATGCAGGTCAAAGCAGAGGATGCAGCAGACAGACAGCTCGTAAATGCATGGCTGTTATGTAACATGATGATGATGACGATGGACAATAGAGGGCGATGAAGAGCATATAAAGCCAAATGCATTGCTTTGTAAAAGATGTAACAATAATCATTTTATTAAAAAGTCAAACGATGACATAATGAACTCTGACAGGATAACGACACACTTCCGTATCCCACATGCAGGTCTGCTGCACGTACAACAGCACAAGGTACTACAAGGTACTACAAGGTACTACAACGACCATGAGCCTTTGCTCCAAGTGCACAGAGCAGGAACAAACCACTGCTCATAAACATGAATTCACCTACACTTCATGCTGTTCTGACAGAAAACACTTCAAAGTAGCAGTGCAGTAGTGGGCAGTACTTCACTGCACAGCACAGAGCAGGAGGTGAATACCACACGATACTATCATCCAACAAGTCCCTGTGGAAACGAGACTGTGTTGTGTAAATAAAGGCTGAGCTGTATAAATACAGGATTACTACATAAACCAAGAGGAGATGTGGAGATGCTGTTACGTCCCGAATGTTCATCTGCCTCATGTGTTTCACTCTCAGACAGATAAACACGAAAACATAAACTCTAAATAAAATCTGAAGATCAGCACTCAGCAGCCAAGACATAGAGCTAATGATGCTAATGATGCTAATGATGCTAATGATAACATAAGCAACATAAGAACTTCAGGTGTCCAGCCCTGCTGCAGTTACACACTGCAGTGTTGCACTTTAAAAACAAAAAAAAACAAAAACAGCAGGGACAGAAATCTAACGGCAAAGATTTCACTGACTGAGTAAGTTCATGTAATACGTGACTTAAGGTGGACGCATCAGGCTTTATTTCTGATCTTTAGAGATTTTTAAACATTTGGCTGACATCATTATAACATCACTATGACATCATTATAACATCACTATATCATAACATCGCTATGACATCATCATAACATCACTATGACATCATTATAACATCGCTATGACATTATAACATCGTTATGACATCATTATAACATCACTATGACATCAAACATCGCTATGACATTATAACATCACTATGACATTATAACATCACTAAGACATCATAACATCACTATGACATCATTATAACATCACTATGACATTAAAATATCGCTATGACATTATAACATCACTATGACATAACATCACTATGACATTATTATAACATCACTATATCATAACATCGCCATGACATCATTATAACATCACTATGACATTATTATAACATCACTATGACACTATAACATCACTATGACATCATTATAACATCACTATGACATTATTATAACATCACTATGACACTATAACATCACTATGACATCATTATAACATCACTATGACATCATTATAACATCACTATGACATTCAATTTCAATTCAATTCAATTTATTTTTGTAAAGACCAAAATCACGACAGCAGTCGCCTCTTAGGGCTGAACATGGAGATGATTAACCAACAGAATTAGAAAATCAACAATGAAACAGAAACAGACAAGCAAATTAATCAAATGAATCATTATAACGTTATAGCATCATATGACATCATTATAACATCGTTATGACATTATAATGTTGCTATGACATTATAACATCGTTATGACATTATAATGTTGCTATGACATTATAACATCGTTATAGCATCAGATGACATTGTTATAACATTGTTATGACATTCTTGTTATACATAATATACAATGTAATAGACAATGTTATGATTCTTATGACATCATTATAACATTGCTATAAGATTGTTATAGCATATTATGACATTATAATATATGACATTATGATATCGATATAGCATCTTATGACATTGTTATAGCAATTGCTATAACACCATATGGCAATGTTATAACATCGTTATAACATCACTATAACATCGTATGACCTTGTTATGACACATCGTTATGACACTAATATGGCATCATTATAACGTGACATTGTTGTAACATCGTTACGCCATCAATATGACATCACTATATCATTATGACATCGTTATGGCATTGTTATAAACTTCAACATAACATCGTTACGACATTGTATGACATCGTTGTGACATCGTTGTGACATCGTTGTGACATCGTTGTGACATCGCTGTGACATCGCTGTGACATCGCTGTGACATCGCTGTGACATTGTTCCGAGGTCAAAACTGAAACATTTGCATGATATGTCGCCTTTAACCTTTGTGTTTTTGTTCAAATCTCTGTCTCTCCATCTCTGTCCAAAGTCTATATTTGTCCTGAGAATGTCACACCTCTGAGCTAAACTCTGTGGACGGTGTGTGAAGTCTGCTCTAACCCCGGACCTCCTCTGATGCCCTCCCAGAGACAGACGTGTAATATGGCTCTGTTATGTAAACACTACTGCTGCCATGGTAACGCTCAGGTGGGCACATGTGACGGAACGGCCACGTTCAAAACACGAGGGCTTCAGGTTTAGCTTCAAACTGGACGAGGTCGAGCCAAAAACATAGCTTCTGGTGTAGCTTCTGATGTAGCTTCTGATGTAACTTCTGATGTAGCTTCTGATGTAGCTTCTGATGTAACTTCTGATGTAGCTTCTGATGTAGCTTCTGAGGTTGAGGTTTGAAGTTGTTTAAATCGACAATATTTGACTTTTGTCACTGACATGTTAAACAAAGTCTCTGCACAGCTGAAGATCAGGATCAAAATTGTAAAAATAATTCTAAAAATAAAGTAGCAGCATGTAACTTTCTGGAGGGGGCACATCACCTTTATGATTTCACAGAATAAAAAATAAATAAATAAAATAAACTGTTACTGGAGAGAGGAGAGAGGAGGAGAGGAGAGAGGAGGAGAGAGAGAGAGAGAGTAGGAGAGAGTAGGAGAGAGGAGGAGAGAGGAGAGAGGAGGAGAGGAGGAGAGAGGAGAGAGAGGAGGAGAGAGAAGAGAGAGTAGGAGAGGAGGAGGAGAGGAGGAGAGAGGAGAGAGAGGAGAGGAGAGATTAGGAGAGAGGAGGAGAGAGGAGGAGAGGAGAGAGGAGGAGAGAAGAGAGAGTAGGAGAGAGTAGGAGAGAGGAGGAGAGGAGAGAGGAGGAGAGAGGAGGAGAGGAGAGATTAGGAGAGAGGAGGAGAGAGGAGGAGAGGAGAGAAGAGGAGAGAGGAGGAGAGGAGAGAGGAGGAGAGAGGAGAGAAGAGGAGAGAAGAGGAGACAAATCTGATGTTCTTTAGTCTTGTGTGGACTATAGCCTCTTGATGTTGCTTTGATTCATTTTTAAATACATGGTTCTGACACGTTCTGTGTTATGAGCACTTCCTATTTGGAACGCAGCGGCTAGCACGTTAGCTCTGTGCATTTATATATACAGTTTGTGCTAGCACGTTAGCTCTGTGCATTTATATATACAGTCTATGCTAGCAGGTTAGCTCTGTGCATTTATATATACAGTCTATGCTAGCAGGTTAGCTCTGTGCATTTATATATACAGTCTATGCTAGCAGGTTAGCTCTGTGCATTTATATGTACAGTCTATGCTAGCACGTTAGCTCTGTGCATTTATATATACAGTCTATGCTAGCACGTTAGCTCTGTGCATTTATATATACAGTCTATGCTAGCACGTTAGCTCTGTGCATTTATATATACAGTGTATGCTAGCAGGTTAGCTCTGTGCATTTATATATACAGTCTATGCTAGCACGTTAGCTCTGTGCATTTATATATACAGTCTATGCTAGCAGGTTAGCTCTGTGCATTTATATATACAGTCTATGCTAGCACGTTAGCTCTGTGCATTTCTATATACAGTCTATGCTAGCACGTTAGCTCTGTGCATTTATATATACAGTCTATGCTAGCACGTTAGCTCTGTGCATTTATATATACAGTCTATGCTAGCACGTCAGCTCTGTGCATTTATATAAACAGTTTGTGCTAGCAGGTTAGCTCTGTGCATTTATATATACAGTCTATGCTAGCACGTTAGCTCTGTGCATTTATATAAACAGTTTGTGCTAGCACGTTAGCTCTGTGCATTTATATATACAGTCTATGCTAGCACGTTAGCTCTGTGCATTTATATATACAGTCTATGCTAGCACGTTAGCTCTGTGCATTTATATAAACAGTTTGTGCTAGCACGTCAGCTCTGTGCATTTATATAAACAGTTTGTGCTAGCAGGTTAGCTCTGTGCATTTATATATACAGTCTATGCTAGGAGGTTAGCTCTGTACATTTATATGTACAGTCTATGCTAGCAGGTTAGCTCTGTGCATTTATATATACAGTCTATGCTAGCAGGTTAGCTCTGTGCATTTATATATACAGTCTATGCTAGGAGGTTAGCTCTGTGCATTTATATATACAGTCTATGCTAGCAGGTTAGCTCTGTGCATTTATATATACAGTCTATGCTAGGAGGTTAGCTCTGTACATTTATATGTACAGTCTATGCTAGGAGGTTAGCTCTGTACATTTATATATACAGTGTATGCTAGCAGGTTAGCGCTGCTTGTTTATATTCCACAGTGTCGTTAAACCTTTCTCTCGTGCTTTTTTCCATTAGATTCTGTGTATTCTTATGCGAGTGAGCTTGCCTCTCCATAGACCTGACTCTGGACAGAAGCAGGTGCTTTACCCTCCAGTGGAAAAGTTCCACAGTACATCTTTAAGACTGCATTACAGTTGGAGGGTTGTGGGTTCGATTCTGAGCAGTGATTTACAGAAAACTCAAATAATTGGAGCATTCAAAAGTCAAAGGCGGAGTTCACGTTGGAGCTTCAGGGGGTGGTGTGATGGAAGTGTCTTGCCCACTGGCACAACAAAGGAATGCAATGGTTTACATGGGAATGTAAACACTGGAAAAGTTACACAGTGCAGCTTTAGCTTCATATACCAGCTTTTCTACCCCCTCATCAGTCCAAACCATTTCTGTTTTTCACTACATGCCAAAAACTCCAGAGAATATGTCCACATGAACAAGAAAGCACCACACGGGGCATTAACAAGGGGTATTTACTGCTACGGGGCATTAAAGAGGGAGTATTTACTGTTATGGGGCATTAAAGAGGAGGTATTTACTGCTACGGGGCATTAAAGAGGGAGTATTTACTGTTATGGGGCATTAAAGAGGAGGTATTTACTGCTACGGGGCATTAAAGAGGGAGTATTGACTGTTACGGGGCATTAAAGAGGGAGTATTTACTGCTGTGGGGTATTAAAGAGGAGGCATTTACCTCTGTGGGGTATTAAAGAGGAGGCATTTACTCCTGTGGGGTATTAAAGAGGAGGTATTCTGTGGGGTATTAAAGAGGAGGTATTTACTTCTGTGGGGTATTAAAGAGGAGGTATTTACTGCTATGGGTTATTGAAGAGTGCTAAGCCCCTCCTCCTTCAGAGCACTATCACAACAGTCAGCTGCATCCCACTAATGAAGCTCGTGCACATCACATCAGGTTTTTTACGTCATAGTGAACAGTTTTGTATCTTGTGGGCGGAGCCTCGTACAGACTCGTACCACTAACTGTAAGGAGGGTTTGATCAGAGCCTGGCGAAGATCTCTAGATTACTCATACATGTATAGAGGACATGTACAACTTTTTCAGACATGTTTTTTTGTGGGAACAGCGTTCGAACGTGGCAGCATTAGCTTTAGCGTTAGCTGTAGCGTTGTGTAGAATACCCCCTCTTTAACTGTCCCGTCTCATATTTTGACACTTCAAACCCTGTTTTTAGAGCTTACCTGGGCCAAGCCCTCACAGAGAGTCTGCACAGTCCAGATCGAGTGTGGGACAGTACCTTGCATACCTGCGGGGCCAAAGTCTTGCCTGGTGAGGAAGATGGCGTGGTCGTGGTACTCGGCGTGCTCCGGGTCGTGTCTCTGCTGAGTGTTTGCCCAACGGCACACCTGCTCCAGAGAGCGAGACGGATTCCCACGCTCGATCAGACTCACGGACTGGAACAGAGAGAAGTCTGTGAGTCACAAACACTTCACCGACTAAAGGACTCACAAACTGGGACCGTTTAAACCAGAGGGGCCCCAACCCGGCCCTCCAGAGAGGCCCCAACCCGGCCCTCCAGAGAGGCCCCAACCCGGCCCTCCTGGGCAGCTCCCTGTCAACTGTCTGATATTTAAATATATAATAAATATTTTATTGTAACTCAGAAAAACCTCAGAGATAAAACTGGTCAGAAAGTAGTGATGCTAAAAGGAAGTAGTAATGCCAACACTGAGGCAGAGGGCGCTGTTTGTGCACAGAGCTTATTCATAGGGGACAAATTATTCATTAAGAATGATTCAGGCTTAATAAATGCTCAATTAACTCCCTAACTCTTAACTCCTAACATCTAACTGTCATAGTGTGAGTCTTTATTAGTTGTTCTTTCCAAATTAAGGCTAATTAATGTGTAGTTACTACAAAGCCGCACCAAAAAGTTCCACAGTGTGTGATTAAACAGTTTTGTTTGGCTCACCTGTCTGTAGCCCACCATGATCATCCGCACCAGCACGATGTTGATGTTTGCTCCCAGAGACTCGTCGTGGTAAATCTCGTCCACCTAAAAACAGAGAAAATATATTTGGAATTCTGTCTGTGAGTATCATAGCAACCAAAGAGCCAATCAGGAGCGAGGATGTTGAAGGTAACGCCTCTTCCTGCATCGCTGGTTCAGGGGCCGGTTCAGGGGCCGGTTCAGGGGCGGGTTCAGGGGCCGGTTCAGGGCGGGTTTCAGGGGCCGGTTCAGGGGCGGGTCAGGGCCGGGTCAGGGGCCGGTTCAGGGGGCGGGTTCAGGGGCGGGTTCAGGGGCCGGTTTCAGGGGGCGGGGCGGTCAGGGGCCAGGGCCGGTTCAGGGGCGGGTTCAGGGGCCGCCGGTTCAGGGGCGGTTCAGGGGCGGGTTCAGGGGCCGGTTCAGGGGCGGGTTCAGGGGCCGGTTCAGGGGCCGGTTCAGGGGCCGGTTCAGGGGCGGGTCCAGGGGCGGGTCCAGGGCCGGTTCAGGGGCCGGATCAGGGGCCGGTTCAGGGGGGGTCCAGGAGCGGGTCCAGGGGCCGGTTCAGGGGCCGGTTCAGGGGACGGTTCAGGGCGGGTCCAGGGGGGTCGCAGGGGCCGTTCAGGGGCCGGTTCAGGGGCCGGATTCAGGGGGCCGGTGTCAGGGGCGGGGGCGGGTC
>JAIEZT010000122.1:155048-217068 GCA_019594935.1 Periophthalmus modestus
TCTACGCCTCCTTGTGTACTTTGTAGTTCCGTTTCTAGCACCTTCGTGGTGTACTTTGTAGTTCTGTTTCTACGTTTCCTTGTGTACTTTGTAGTACTGTTTCTAGGCCGTCCTGTGTGTACTTAATAGTTCTGTTTCTACGGCTCACTTGTGTACTTAATAGTTCTGTTTCTACACCTCCTTGTGTACTTTGTAGTTCTGTTTCTACACTCCTTGGTGTACTTTGTAGTTCTGTTTCTACGCCTCCTTGTTTGTAGTTTCTTTTCTACGTTTGTGTTTTGTAGTCTCTTTCTGCCTCCTTGTGTACTTTGTAGTTTAGTTTTCTACGCCTCCTTGTGTACTTAATAGTTTCTGTTTTCTACGCCTCCCTTGTGTACTTAATAGTTCTGTTTCTACAGCTCCTTGTGTACTTTGTAGTCTGTTTCTACGCCTCCTTGTGTACTTATAGTTCTGTTTCTACGCCTCCTTGTGTACTTAATAGTTCTGTTTCTACGCCTCCTTGTGTATTTTGTAGTTTTGTTTCTACACCTCCATGTGTACTTTGTAGTTCTGTTTCTACACCTTCTTGTGTACTTTGTAGTTCTGTTTGTACACCTCCTTGTGTACTTTGAAGTTCTGTTTCTACACCTCCTTGTTTACTTAATAGTTCTGTTTCCACGCCTCCTTGTGTACTTTGTAGTTCTGTTTCTACGCCTCCTTGTGTACTTTGTAGTTCTGTTTCTATGCCTCCTTGTGTACTTTGTAGTTCTGTTTCTACACCTTCTTGTGTACTTTGTAGTTCTGCTTCTACACCTCCATGTGTACTGTGTAGTTCTGTTTCTACGCCTCCTTGTATACTTAATAGTTCTGTTTCTACACCTTCTTGTGTACTTTGTAGTGCTGTTTCTACGCCTGCTTTTGTACTTTGTAGTTTTGTTTCTACACCTTCTTGTGTACTTTGTAGTTCTGTTTCTACACCTCCTTGTGTACTTTGAAGTTCTGTTTCTACACCTCCTTGTGTACTTTGTAGTTCTGTTTCTACGCCTCCTTGTGTATTTTGTAGTACTGTTTCTACACCTTCTTGTGTACTTTATAGATCTGTTTGTACACCTCCTTGTGTACTTAATAGTTCTGTTTCTATGCCTCCTTGTGTACTTAATAGTTCTGTTTCTACACCTCCTTGTGTACTTAATAGTTCTGTTTCTACGCCTCCTTGTGTACTTAATAGTTCTGTTTCTACACCTCCTTGTGTACTTTGTAGTTCTGTTTCTACACCTCCTTGTGTACTTTGTAGTTCTGTTTCTATGCCTCATTGTGTACTTTGTAGTTTTGTTTCTACGCCTCCTCATGTACTTTGTAGTTCTGTTTCCACGCCTCCTTGTGTACTTTGTAGTTCTGTTTCTACGCCTCCTTGTGTACTTTGTAGTTCTGCTTCTACACCTCCATGTGTACTGTGTAGTTCTGTTTCTACGCCTCCTTGTGTACTTAATAGTTCTGTTTCTACACCTTCTTCTGTACTTTGTAGTTCTGTTTCTACACCTCCTTGTGTACTTTGAAGTTCTGTTTCTACGCCTCCTTGTGTACTTTGTAGTTCTGTTTCTACACCTCCTTTTGTATTTTGTAGTTCTGCTTCTACACCTTCTTGTGTACTGTGTAGTTCTGTTTCTACGCCTCCTTGTGTACTGTGTAGTTCTGTTTCTACACCTCCTTGTGTACTTAATAGTTCTGTTTCTACACCTCCTTGTGTACTTAATAGTTCTGTTTCTACACCTCCTTGTGTACTTAATAGTTCTGTTTCTACGCCTCCTTGTGTACTTAATAGTTCTGTTTCTACACCTCCTTGTGTACTTTGTAGTTCTGTTTCTACACCTCCTTGTGTACTTTGTAGTTCTGTTTCTATGCCTCATTGTGTACTTTGTAGTTTTGTTTCTACGCCTCCTCATGTACTTTGTAGTTCTGTTTCCACGCCTCCTTGTGTACTTTGTAGTTCTGTTTCTACGCCTCCTTGTGGTACTTTGTAGTTCTGCTTCTACACCTCCATGTGTACTGTGTAGTTCTGTTTCTACGCCTCCTTGTGTACTTAATAGTCTGTGTTCTACACCTTCTTCTGTACTTTGTAGTTCTGTTTCTACACCTCCTTGTGTACTTTGAAGTTCTGTTTCTACGCCTCCTTGTGTACTTTGTAGTTCTGTTTCTACACCTCCTTTTGTATTTTGTAGTTCTGCTTCTACACCTTCTTGTGTACTGTGTAGTTCTGTTTCTACGCCTCCTTGTGTACTGTGTAGTTCTGTTTCTACACCTCCTTGTGTACTTAATAGTTCTGTTTCTACACCTCCTTGTGTACTTAATAGTTCTGTTTCTACACCTCCTTGTGTAATTAATAGTTCTGTTTCTACGGCTGTTTCTACAGTTCCTCATGTACTGTATTGTTCTTGTATATACAAACGTGAATGAAAGCTTTAACTATTAATATTTATTGAATTTTTAAACGATACAGAGAAGTAAAAACGACTTTAAAACATTTTCTCTCTTCTGTTTTTATTATTGTAACTGTGTAAATGTTTCTGTCCTAAAAGGGACTTGTGACAGGGACTTGACAGTGGCTCAGTCGGTAGAGCGTTTGTCCACTGACCCACAGGTTGATGGTGTGATTCCAGCTCCCACAGATGAATGCTGTTGTCGTGTCCTTTGGCAAGACACTTACCATATTTTGGAACATTCCAGTCAAAGCAATAACATATCCATGGATACAAAGAGCTGGCAACAGGAGTCCCACCAGAAAAGTTACACCATTAAACATTATTTGACCAATAGTCTAAGATTCTATAGTCATATAGAGAGAACACGCAAACTCCACACAGACACAGAGAGAACAAACTCCACAGACACAGAGAGAACAAACTCCACACAGACACAGAGAGAACAAACTCCACAGACACAGAGAGAACAAACTCCACAGACACAGAGAGAACAAACTCCACAGACACAGAGAGAACAAACTCCACAGACACAGAGAGAACAAACTCCACAGACACAGAGAGAACAAACTCCACACAGACACAGAGAGAACAAACTTTTCTTTTCTTTTGCCTGTAGAACTCTTGTGTTCGTGCAGATGATACTGACCATAATGTTTCACAGAACAGTACTTCCCTTGTAGTAAATTACAGGCGAGATCTGTGGCGAGGCGAATCCACTCACAGTCAGACGGTTTGTCATCGTGTAGTTTTAGGAAAACACCTGTCATTGAAAAGAGTACAGTGTAATGCAGGTCCAGGTCTACAGGGGGCGACAGGGAGCGTTACAACCTCAGGATACAGAGTAATGTCTACATCTCCATGGAAACGAGCAGCTTTAATGAGAATATGACGGTCACTGTTCAATATATGTCCAGGCAGTTCTTCCAGTGATTAAAGCTACACTATGTCACTTTACTGGAGGATCCGCTGCCTGCATTTCTCCACAGATTCCCCCAAGTTAAAGTTCAGATCTGTGGAAAGGCTCATAGTAAGAAACAGATGGTGTATTTTTAATTACTACACCATCGATTACATTGCGGCACATTCCAGGCAAAGTAATAACATCGCCATGGAGACAAGCAGCTTTAACAAGGTGCACATTTCAATAGAAATATTCTGAATATTCCCCATGGCTCCAGTCTGGTCCGTGGCTTTCCTGTAAATAGGACGTTATATTTGAGCACATCTCCAGAGGTCCATGTTCTTCAGCCTCGCGGCGAGAATCAGCCACAGTCACTCCACACGAGGTGAGAACATGACACCATCACACGTCTGTGATCTCAGAGGAGATGTATATACGGCCTGTAATGTGAACGACATTACTGTTACAACACTGCAAAAGCCAGATGCCCTCAACATCACTGCACGATGAGATGAGAGAAGCTACGGATTTCAGACATAGACGGACAGAGCATAGACTGTATGTATAAATGCACAGAGCTAACCTGCTAGCATACACTGTTTATATAAATGCACAGAGCTAACCTGCTAGCATACACTGTTTATATAAATGCACAGAGCTAACCTGCTAGCATACACTGTTTATATAAATGCACAGAGCTAACCTGCTAGCATACACTGTATGTATAAATGCACAGAGCTAACCTGCTAGCATACACTGTATGTATAAATGCACAGAGCTAACCTGCTAGCATACACTGTATGTATAAATGCACAGAGCTAACCTGCTAGCATACACTGTATGTATAAATGCACAGAGCTAACCTGCTAGCATAGACTGTATATATAAATGCACAGAGCTAACCTGCTAGCATAGACTGTATGTATAAATGCACAGAGCTAACCTGCTAGCATACACTGTTTATATAAATGCACAGAGCTAACCTGCTAGCATAAACTGTTTATACACTTCCTGCTCCATCGACTCTGGCTCCAGTTCACTCTCTGTAAAATCGGTCTCTCTCTGTAACTGGCTTTGATTGATCTAGTTGAAAATATTTCCAGTGCAACAGACAATAAACGTGTTGCACCTGGAGCGTTTCTAGATTTAACTAAAGCTTTTGACACAGTCCTGCTCCCTGTTAAACCAGTGGTGTGGGCGGGAAGGGGCGTGACCGTCAACATCCTCGCTCTGATTGGCTCTTTGGTTGCTATAACACTCGTCATAACTCCAAATATGAAACTCGTCTCCAGATTGTCCGTTATACCTGCTCCAGCTTCACGAGCTTCATGAGCTTCATGAGCTTCATGAGCTTCATGAGCTTCGTGAGCTTCATGAGCTTCGTGACCTTCGTGAGCTTCATGAGCTTTGTGACCTTCGTGAGCTTCATGAGCTTCGTGCCCTTCATGAGCTTCATGAGCTTTGTGCCCTTCGTGAGCTTCATGAGCTTCGTGACCTTCGTGAGCTTCATGAGCTTCAGGAGCTTCATGACCTTCATGACCTTTGTGAGCTTCATGAGCTTCAGGAGCTTCATGACCTTCATGACCTTCATGACCTTCATGAGCTTCATGAGCTTCATGAGCTTCATGACCTTCGTGAGCTTCATGAGCTTCAGGAGCTTCGTGAGCTTCGTGACCTTCGTGACCTTCGTGAGCTTCATGAGCTTCATGAGCTTCATGAGCTTCATGACCTTCGTGAGCTTCATGAGCTTCAGGAGCTTCAGGAGCTTCATGGCCTTTGTGAGCTTCATGAGCTTCATGAGCTTCAGGAGCTTCATGAGCTTCGTGACCTTCGTGAGCTTCATGAGCTTCATGAGCTTCATGACCTTCGTGAGCTTCAGGAGCTTCAGGAGCTTCAGGAGCTTCATGGCCTTCGTGAGCTTCATGAGCTTCATGAGCTTCATGAGCTTCATGAGCTTCATGACCTTCGTGAGCTTCATGAGCTTCAGGAGCTTCATGACCTTCGTGAGCTTCGTGGCTTCATGAGCTTCATGACCTTCGTGAGCTTCATGACCTTCATGACCTTCGTGAGCTTCATGAGCTTCAGGAGCTTCATGACCTTCGTGAGCTTCATGAGCTTCAGGAGCTTCATGACCTTCATGACCTTCGTGAGCTTCATGAGCTTCATGAGCTTCATGAGCTTCCTGTGGAGCTGAAGCTGTGGGGACGTCTCACTCCGTCACTTCCACAGTCGGTGCTGGTGAGGGTGGTGTTTAACAGCTGAGTTCAGGTCAGATTGTGTTCAGTAAAGCTCAGATTTCAGTGTGACTCGTGAGGGGGAGGACACTGTATTGTGAAGTCTCCAGGCGACTGACAAAAACAGACTTAATGAACAGGTCCGTGCAGCTGTGGACTGACTCCGGAGCTTCAAGGTAAAACATTCTGTTTATTTCACACAGATCTGCACTTTTCTTTATTTCTCTGTCGGTTTTGGCGTCTTAGGCTCCAGCCTCAGGGCAGGTGGTGCTTTGGACGGGTAAACAGAGTCGTCTGGAGACTCAGGTGGAGTAAACAGAGTCGTCTGGAGACTCAGGTGGAGTAAACAGAGTCGTCTGGAGACTCAGGTGGAGTAAACAGAACCGTCTGGAGACTCAGGTGGAGTAAACAGAACCGTCTGGAGACTCAGGTGGAGTAAACAGAACCGTCTGGAGACTCAGGTGGAGTAAACAGAGTCGTCTGGAGACTCGGGTGGAGTAAAAATACAGATACTGCTCTTAAATGTAGTGTAAAAGTAAAAAGTACACACTGTAAAATGTACTTCAGTAAAGTACAGATACCTCAAATGTGTACTCGAGTAAACTACTTTACTATTTTCCTGTATTTTTAAAGAACAGAATTGACTGCTACTCTGTACAGTATAGTACTCGAGTAAGAGTACTGCTACTCTGTACAGTATAGTACTCGAGTAAGAGTACTGTTACTCTGTACAGTATAGTACTCGAGTAAGAGTACTGTTACTCTGTACAGTATAGTACTCGAGTAAGAGTACTGTTACTCTGTACAGTATATTACTCGAGTAAGAGTACTGCTACTCTGTACAGTATAGTACTCGAGTAAGAGTACTGTTACTCTGTACAGTATATTACTCGAGTAAGAGTACTGCTACTCTGTACAGTATAGTACTCGAGTAAGAGTACTGTTACTCTGTACAGTATAGTACTCGAGTAAGAGTACTGTTACATAAAAAAAGCATTACTCAAGAACAAGTAAAAGTAAAAGTAAAAGTACGCTGTTTACACTCCAAAACAACATATTCACATGTTTTATAAGCCGACATCACCCATGTACGAGGCTCCGCCACAGGCCTACATCACCCCATGTACATGGGTGATGTAGGCCTGTGGGCGGAGCCTCGTACATGGGTGATGTACGCCTGTGGGCGGAGCCTCGTACATGGGTGATGTAGGCCTGTGGGCGGAGCCTCGTACACGGGTGATGTAGGCCTGTGGGCGGAGCCTCGTACACGGGTGATGTAGGCCTGTGAGGAGGGTTTGAATAGGGCCTTGAGAGATCTCTAGATGACTCAAACATGGACGACATGTGAAACTCTTCAGACGTGTGTTTCATGAGGAGAACGTTCCTTTTGCACCTCCTCTTTAACGTCCTGTTTTGATCAGACTTGTGAGTAACCTCTGGTTTTGTTTTCCGTTTGCAGCTCTGACTTTACCATTTTCACATTTTTGAAGCGTCCAAATTGAATTCTCCGTGGAAGCATGGCGTCGTCCCACAGCCCGGACCCTAGGGGGAGCACTGCGGCGTCCAGCGTGGATCTGCCGCGGCTCATGTCACGGAGCAGCGCACGCTTCGGTTCTTTGAGTCATCACTCGTTCTTCTCCCGACACAACCCTCACCCCAGTCGAGTAGGCACATCCAAGGTACGGCTCCCGGCTCCCGGCTCCCGGCTCCTCACCTCTGAATGAAAATAACATAATAATAAAGTCACCATCTACAGGCAGCAGAGGGAATTACAACAAGTGAACTAGAGACTGAGGAACATGCCCTGATGTGTTTAACATGATGCACATGTCAAATTTAAACTGTGTGAAACTTTTACAAAAGATTAAAGAAACTGGCATGAACGAAGCTAAACACAGCTCTAGCATGTTTCAACGAGAGAACGTCACTGAAACACGGTTAGAAGCTCAAAAAAGTCAATTTATATAAACAGTCTATGCTAGCACGTTAGCTCTGTCCATTTATATATACAGTCTATGCTAGCACGTTAGCTCTGTCCATTTATATATACAGTCTATGCTAGCACGTTAGCTCTGTCAGTTTATGCTATTCAGTGCTCTCTTCATCTAATTAAAGAGTTTTATCCTCCGTGTACCAGTAAGTGCGCTGTTAGCATGCTAGCTGTTGTTAGCATTACAGTGACTGTGAAGCTCTGCACTGGCCGCTGAAAGTTGAGAGAATGTGGCTTATAAACTCATCGTGTTGAGGGATAAACTTTGGAGCGAAACGTTCAGGATGACGTCGTGTTGAAGCGTCTGAGGGTTAGGGTTAGGGTCTGAGGCAGGTGGACGGACACACGGCACATGTGACATAAGTCCAGGTGACATCACCACTGTTACCTAGCAACCATCATGTCAACAAAGGCCAACGATCGTTCACTTTACTCAACGATTTCCTAGAACGTTTAAAGCGTCAGAATAATGTGTTCCCTGAGTGTAAATGGCCACGGCGTTTTGGATGTGATTGTGTTTGATGTGTGGACAGATGAGAGATTAGACGTGTAGGGCGTTATCTGTTGAAGAGCGAAAAGTCCTCAAAATGGCGCCTTAAGAAGGAAGCTTAAACATACAGATCCAGTTTTCATCACCAAACAGTCCCAGTGTAGATCTCACCTGACGGAGGCAGAGAAGTGAGTGACACAGAAGATGGAAATAATCATATAGATGTGGCACTTTTCACTCAGACCTGAAGGGGGCAGAACATGGACGTGATAAATATGTTGACTGTACGTCACATGGACTTGTGTTTACTCACCACGTCAAAAAATCAAGTATTTACTCAGTGGGTCTTTTGCACAAACTGTAAAGAAGTGACAGTCTGACGTCTCCACAGCTTCAGCTCCACATGAAGCTCATGAGGCTGGAGCAGGTTTAACGGCTAATGTGAGTGTCATAGCAACCAACGAGCCAATCAGGAGCGAGGCTGGTGAAGGTTACGCCCCTTCACGCCCACACCACTGGTTTAACAGGGAGCAGGCGCTTAGCAACGCTGTCAATCAAACCCGTTGCTAACGCTAACAGGAGCGACGTCGGGGACAGAAGGACCTGATGTGTCTGTTATTAATGTTCATATGTTGATTTACAGACACAGACGTGAAATAAAAACCCCAGGATCATGTAGAGGGTTAATACGAACATTTAAGACCAACATGAGTCTGACAGACGCAGGGACAGAGACAGAGAGAGACACAGTTTTTACACAGAAAGTGAACTGGAGCCAGAGTCGATGGAGCAGGAAGTGAAACATGATCACTTCCTGTTTGAACGCAGGTTAGCTCTGTGCATTTATATAAACAGTCTATGCTAGCAGGTTAGCTATGTCCCGTGATGTTTCTTCAGGTTTAAAGCGGTCCTGTGATGTTCCTGTGATGTTTCTTCAGGTTTAAAGCGGTCCTGTGATGTTCCTGTGATGTTCCCGTGATGTTTCTTCAGGTTTAAAGCGGTCCTCTCTTGCTCCTTCAGGTCTGAACGGTCGGCCCGTGTGCTCAGTCAGAGATGATTGGTTTGGCTCTTCACCCTTGTTCCCTCATCCTCTTCTCAAAGCGAACATCTTCAGAAGAGCTCCAGACCTGCCTGTGTCTCACAGTCTGCTCGGAACAAACACAAATAAAACCAAAACAAGTGAGTTTCTGCATAAAAAAACATAAACGTGGAATAAAAATGGTGGAGTATCGTCTACTTCTGCAGGTTTGCTGTCGGAGAGGTGGAGGGAGGAGCTACAGGAGCTAACGACGCAGATTTCACTGACGTCCCAGCCCCAGAAGGACAAGAAAGAGGCAAGATCATTCACCTAGAGTAAAAAACTACAGCCCAGGAGGAGGAGTAAAGGGAGAGTGAGGAGGAGGAGGAGGAGTAAAGGGAGAGTGAGGACATTCTGAGGACACATAGAGGACACACAGAGGGTGATGTAGGCTTGTGGGCGGAGCCTCGTACATGGGTGATGTAGGCTTGTGGGCGGAGCCTCGTACATGGGTGATGTAGGCTTGTGGGCGGAGCCTCATACATGGGTGATGTAGACTTGGGGGAGGAGCCTCGTACAGACTCAGTTCTGGTAACTGTGAGGAGGATTTGAATAGAGCCCAGGAGAGATCACTAGATTAATCAGACATGTGAAACTCTTCAGACGTGTTTTTACTGAGGGGCAGCGTTAGAACAGGCGAGAAAGATACAAAAAGAACAGTTTTGCAGAACGCCCCTCTTTAGAAATAATAAATAAAATGAATTCGGAGTCATGACTCAAATCGCTTTACTCTGCACATCTGAATCATTTGACTGATATTTTGGACGGTTTGAAATAATTTCTTATCTCAAACATAAGATTTGTCTGTTTGAGGCTGGACATTTAAACCTATAAAACCAGTAACTTGCCAGATTTAAAAAACATTTTAAAGATTTACAGTTTGAATTTGCCTTTTCTCACTGAAATATTGTGACTTCTGTGTTTCCTGGTTTCTAAAGTTCATCATTAAAACCGAGCGTTGAGTGAGTCAGTCGCTGATTCGTTCACATTCACATAACTGCAGACTCATTCCCGACATAAAAAGGTCATTTGAGTCTCTGGACAGCTGCTCGTTTTGTGACCTCATTAAACACACCTCTGTTTTTCTGGTTGTTTCACAAACTGTGGTGTGACGACCTCTGCAGTTTGGGGTTTGAACATTATGACGACGTTTACGACCTCCTCTGGGTCTACTCTATAGACTGTTTATATAAACAGACAGAGCTAACCTGCTAGCCACCATTGTGTTCCAAACAGGAAGTGATCATGTTGCACTTCCTGCTCCATCGACTCTGGCTCCAGTTCACTTTCTGTGTTAATCTGTCTCTCTCTCTGTCCCTGTCAGACTCATGTTGGTCTTAAATGTTCGTATTAACCCTCTACATGATCCTGGGGTTTTTATTTCACGTCTGTGTCTGTAAATCAACATCTGAACATTAATAACAGACACATCAGGTCCTTCTGTCCCCGACGTCGCTCCTGTTAGCGTTAGCAACAGGTTTGATTGACAGCGTTGCTAACTCCTGCCCACTCCTGTTAAACCAGCGGTGTGGGCGGGAAGGAGAGCCTCGCTCCTGATTGGCTCGTTGGTTGCTATGACACTCGTTCCAGCAAACCACACAGTGATGGAGGAGGTGAGGATGGACTCAGTGATGGAGGAGGTGAGGATGGACTCAGTGATGGAGGAGGTGAGGATGGAGGTGAGGATGGAGGAGGTGATGGAGGAGGTGATGGAGGAGGTGATGGAGGAGGTGAGGATGGACTCGATGATGGCCGTGTAGAACTGCACCATCATCTGGACCGGCAGCTTGTCTTTCCTCAGCTGCTGCAGGAAGTACATCCTCTGCTGGACTTTCTTGATGAGGAGCTGATGGTCGGCTCCCACTTGAGGTCCTGGGTGATGCAGGGGCCCAGGAAGCGGAAAGAGTCCACGGTGGTGATGGGGGAGTCGGTCAAGGCGAGGGGGAGGCAGGGGGCTGTGACTTTCCTGAAGTCCACAATCATCTCCACTGTCTTCTGGGCGTTGAGCTCCAGGTTGTTGCTGCTGCACCAGGACACCAGCCGATCCACCTCCCTCCTGTAGACAGACTCATCCCCGTCCGAGATGAGCCCCGATGAGGGTGGTGTCATCCGCAAACTTGACCAGTTTGACGGAGTCGTGACTGGAGGTGCAGCAGTTAGTGTACAGGGAGAAGAGCAGAGGAGAAAGTACACAGCCCTGTGGAGATCCTGTGCTGATTGTCCGAGACATTCTTTCCCAGCCGCACGCGCTGCCTCCTGTCCGTCAGGAAGTCAGTGATCCACCTGCAGGTGGAGTCAGGCACGTTGAGCTGAGCGAGCTTGTCCTGGAGCAGAGCAGGGAGGATGGT
The DNA here is from genome assembly GCA_019594935.1 of Periophthalmus modestus. Taxonomy (NCBI): domain Eukaryota; kingdom Metazoa; phylum Chordata; class Actinopteri; order Gobiiformes; family Gobiidae; genus Periophthalmus; species Periophthalmus modestus. Next base: position 166,549 of record JAIEZT010000122.1, read on the forward strand.
GTTGAACGCAGAGCTGAAGTCCACAAACAGGATCCTGGCGTAGGTTCCCGGGGAGTCCAGATGCTGGAGGATGAAGTGAAGGGCCAGGTTAATGGCGTCGTCCACAGACCGGTTGGCTCTGTAGGCGAACTGCAGAGGGTCCAGGAGGGGGGAGGTGAGGGACTTGAGGTGGTGCAGGACCAGGCGCTCAAATGACTTCATGACTACAGACGTCAGCGCCACAGGTCTATAGTCATTAAGTCCAGTGATCCTGGGCTTCTTGGGGACGGGGACAATGGTGGACAGCTTGAAGCAGGTTGGGACGTGACATGACTCCAGGGAGGTGTTAAAGATGTCTGTGAAGACAGGAGCCAGCTCCTCAGCACAGTGTCTAAGGGTGGAAGGAGAGACACCGTCCGGGCCCGGGGCTTTGCGGGGGTTTTGCTTCCTGAAAAGCTTCGTCACGTCCCGCTCCAAAACTGTGAAGGCAGTGGGGGCGGAGGAGGGGTCCGAGGTGGGTTCGGCTGTGATGTCCATGGTGGTGATGGAGGTGGGGGAGGGGTGTGGGACATCAAACCTTGCATAAAAGCCGTTTAGCTGTTCTGCAAGTTGTTTATTGTCCGCAGCGGGAGGGGCTTTGGGCTTGTAGTTGGTGATTTGCCTGAGCCCTCTCCAGACAGAAGCAGAGTCGTTGGTGGAGAAATGCTGCCTCAGACGTGTTTTGTACTTCGCTTTAGCCTTTTCCACCTCTTTGCTAAAAGCATACTTACAACGCCTGTAGCCCTCACGATCTTCTGCTCTGTAGGCCCTCTCCTTTTCCCTCCTTAAATGCCTCAGTCTGGGAGTGAACCAGGGTTTGTCGTTGTTAAAAGTCACCCTGGTACGTGATGGAATGATACTGTCCTCACAGAACTGTATGTATGACGTCACAGTGTCTGTGTCCTCATCCAAACTGTCTGTGGCCCTGAACACGTCCCAGTCTGTAAAGTCCAAACAGGAGCGAAGCTCCTCCACAGCCTCACTGGTCCACTTCTTAGAAGTCCTCACAGCAGGTTTGGAGAGCTTCAGCCGTTGTTTGTAGCAGGGATGAGGTGAATCATGTCGTGGTCAGAGAATCCCAGAGCAGCACGAGGCTCGGCTCTGTAAGCTCCACTGACTGTAGAGTAACAATGATCCAGCGTCTTCTGCTCTGTCGTCGGGCATTTAATAAACTGTTTGTACTTAGGCAGTTCCTGGCTCAGATTAGCTTTATTAAAATCCCCCAGGATGATGAGTAAAGAGTCCGGGAAGGTTCGCTCCATGTTCAGAATCTGATCTGCGAGCGCCGCTGGGCCTCGTGTCGCCGCTGGGCCTCGTGTCGCCGCTGGGCCTCGTGTCGCCGCTGGGCCTCGTGTCGCCGCTGGGCCTCGTGTCGGCGGGATGTAAACATCTCCAGGATGAATGAAGCGAACTCACGTGGAGAATAGAAAGGTTTACAGTTAATGGAGAGATATTCCACGTCGGGAGAGCAGTGTGGGGAGATCACAGTCACATCCACCAGGCGTTGTTGATGTAGAAACAGACACCTCCACCTTTCGTCTTTCCCCCGGAGAGTCCCCGTCGTCTGTCCGTGTGGAGGAGCTGAATCCCTCCAGGTGAAGCGCACAGTCCGGGATACGCTCGCTGAGCCACGTCTCCGTGAAGCACAAGACGCAAGAGGAAGAAAAGTCCCTGTTTCTCCTCATCAGCAGCACCAGTTCGTCTGTTTTATTGCAGAGTGAGCGAACGGAGAGGAAAATCCCAGGTAAGGGCGTGCGGGCGCCGCGTCTCCGGAGTCGCACCAAGGCCCCTGCTCGCTTCCCTCTTCTTCTGCGTCTCAGTCTTTTAGCCAAAAAGTGAAGTAAATCTACTGCCGGCACTAAAGAAACTGGCAGTAGATCAGCAGGAGTTGTGGTCCTGATGTTTAGGAGCTCAGGATTTACACATAAAATTAAGACTAAAACTGCGCACCAAATCACCAGGGCGACTGTACGTGGCGCCATCTTGTATCTCATCAGTACATCACATTACATCACATTACATCACATTACATCACAGTACATCACATAAAATCACATTACATCTCATTACATCACAGTACATCACATTACACCACATTACATCACATTACATCACATTACATCACATTACATCACATTACAGACTTTACACGCTCAATAAGACACATCTGTCTCTATTGTATTTGTAGGAACGCCCCCTGGAGGAGGAGCCGGTCCACAGACAGACCCAGTACTCCACCCAGACAGGACGCCTCATCCCCCCCTCCTCCACATCCAGCCACAGCCGCTCCTACAGCCGCTCCTACAGCCGCTCCCAGCTGACAGCCAACCCTCACGTCCTGCTCCAACACCAGGAACTCATGGTGCTGATGCGCTCAAGTATCCCAAGTATCTGGAAAAACACTCAGTTTAAAGCAGCACTGTGGACTTTTCTGGTAGAGGGTCCATCACTTTCTTGTAGCGAAGTTAGAGATCAGAGAGTTTTTTAAACCCCAGTTGAATAAATGCAAGATAGAACATAAAAGGATGTCTCCACTGTAAAAATGCGCCTCAGTGCAGAGACATCACATAAGGAACTCTCAGGGTCAAAATAAGACCTCTGTGTCCTGTCTGCATCCATAAAGGGCGTGCTTCTTACTCCAGTAGTTGTGGAATCCTGGTGTTTGGTTGTACCTCGTCACATATATTTCTACTTTTGAACCTGGGGGCTGAGACGGGATATGCCCTCGTGATGTAGAAACAGCCCAGCAGGGGGCCCAGCGAGTCAGTCTCTACAAAGCAGTTTACCACAGAGAATCACAGGCCCTGAGGGAGAGGAGCAGCTTTGAAAACAGAAGGAGAGGAGCGTGAGGGAGGGGAGGAGGCGTCGTATGCTAATGCTAATGCTAATGCTAATGCTAATGCTCTGTTTGGTTTGTGTGCACAGGTGCTAGAGCTGCTCTGTCAGATCCTCCAGACAGACTCTTTGTCCAGTGTGCAGCAGTGGCTTCTTCTGGCTGGACAAAGAGGTCAGAACCACAGCGACTTTGATAGATGCAAACAGAAGAAAATATCTTTACTTTTTCATTTCATTTAAAAAAGATTGAAACCACATCCTCTACAAATTATGAAACATTTAGACACTTGGCCGACAAAACTACTTAAAGCTCGTGTCAAACTGGATCTCACGTGAATGGAGAATTTACATCTCAGCTCGTTTAACAGCTGAAGCTAAAGCGGCTAACGCTAGCACCTTTTATTGGTATCCAGGATCCACAGTGAGATAAACCAGAGCTTCTGCTTCATTCAGTCGTGATGTGTATCTTGTCCACTGCTGTTTTAACGATTCTCACAATGCATCATGGTCTATATTAGCTCTAGTGACCAGCGCTGCCCATTACATTTTTGAGTGCACTGCTTTTTCACCAAATGGACATTTGGACACCACTAAGAAGTTGTGACCCTTAAATTGTGCCCCCTGTAGGGAAAGTGTGGACACAGCCCATGTGTTATGTCTTCCATTTAAATTCATTTTTTCTCTTTGTGTGAATGAAGAACAGAGGCATTATTCTTTCAAGTTTTTTAAAATATTTTTTCTTGTTTTTTTTTTCATTTTTTCTTTATATTTTTTCTTGTTTTTTTCATTTTTTAGTATATTTTTTTTCTATTTTTTTTTTCCCTTTGTTCGTCATATTTTTCTTTTTTTTTTTTTTTTTTCATTTTTTTCTTTATATTTTTCTGTTGTTTCTTTATATTCTTTCTTGTTTTTTTCTCATTTTTTAAAATATTTTTTCTTGTTTTTTTTCATTTTTCTTTATATTTTTTCTATTTTTTTCTATTTTTCTTTATATTTTTTCTTTTTTTCTATATATTCTTTCTTGTTTTTTTTCTATTTTTTTTTCATTTTTCTCTTTATTTTTTTTCTATTTTTTTTATTTTTTTTCCTTTATATTCTTTCTTTTTTTTTTATCGTTTTTTTCTTTATATTTTTTCTTGTTTTTTTGTATTTTTTTTCTTTATATTCTTTCTTGTTTCTATTCCTGTTTTTCTTCCACATTTTCTCTTGTTTTTCCCTGTTTTCTTCACATTTCTCTTATTTTTCCCTGTTTTCTTCACATTTTCTCTTGTTTTTTCCCTGTTTTCTTCACATTTTCTCCTTGTTTTTCCCTGTTTTCTTCCACATTTTCTCTTGTTTTTCCCTGTTTTTCACATTTTTTGTTTTTTCCCTGTTTTCTTCACATTTTTTCTTGTTTTTCCCTGTTTTCTTCACATTTTCTCTTGTTTTTCCCTGTTTTCTTCACATTCTTTCTTGTTTTTCCCCTGTTTTCTCACATTTTCTCTTGTTTTTTTTCCTTTTTTTTCACATTCTTTCTTGTTTTTTCCCCTGTTTTTCTTCACATTTTCTCTTTTTTTTGTTTTTCTGTTCACATTCTTCACATTTCTCTTGTTTTTCTTCACATTTTTCAACATTTTCTCTTGTTTTTCCCTGTTTTTTCACATTTTCTCTTGTTTTTCCCTGTTTTCTTCACATTTTCTCTTGTTTTTTCCCTGTTTTCTTCACATTTTCTCTTGTTTTTTTTTCCCTGTTTTTTTCTTCACATTTTGCCTCTCTTCTGTCTGCCTGACTTCAGTCTTACAGACGTGTTGAGTCAGATGAATCTGTCGGACTCCGTTTCAGTCGCAGGTCACCGTCTCCACAGACGTTTCTCGGTTACAGATATTATCACTGAAGTGTTTCTCTTTGTGTTTTGATCCTTTTTGACCTTTCGGGCACCGGTAGCTCTGCTTCTCCACAGAAAACAGTTGCTCTTCATTCTGCTGCCGACGCCCCACTGAGACTGAAGACACTCGAGGATAAAGAGTTATTCACCTGGTCTAGTGTGACCTCCTCCGCCTCCTCCTCCTGCTCCTCCTTCTGCTCCTCCTCTGGTCTAATGTGTCCTCCTCCTGCTCCTCCTCCTCCTCCACCTCCCTGCTCCTCCTCATCCCTGCTCCTCCCTCTAGCTCCTCCTCCTCCTCGACTGGACTCCTGCTTCCTCCTCCTCCTCACCTGGTCCTCCCTGTCCCCCTTCCTCCCCCTCCTCCTGCTCTCTCCCCCCCTCCCTCCTCCTCTGCTCCTCCTCCTCCTCCTCCTCCTCCTCCTCCCTGCTCTCCTCCTCCTCCTCCTCCTCCTCCCTTCCCCTGCTCCTCCTCCTCCTCCCCCTCCTCCTCCTCCCTGTGCTCCTCCTCCTCCTCCTCCTCCCCCTCCTCCCTCCTCCTCCCTCCTGCTCCTCTCCTCCCTGCTCCTCCTCCTCCTCCTCCTCCTCCTCCTCCCTCTCCTCCTCCTGCTCCTCCTCCCCCTCTCCTCCTCCTCCTCCCTGCTGCTCCTCCTCCTCCTCCTCCTCCTCTCCTCCTCCCTCCTCCTCCCCCTGCTCCTCCTCCCTCTGCTCCTCCTCTCCTCCTCCTGCCCTCCTCCTCCTCCTCCTCTCTCTCCTCCCTCTGCTCCTCCTCCTCCTCCTCCTCCTCCTCCCCCTCCCTCCTCCTCCTCCTCTGCTCCTCCTCCTCTCCTCCTCCCTCCTCCTCCTCCCCCTCCTCCTCATCTCCCCCTCTTCCCACCTCCTCCTCCCTCTCTTGCCTCCTCTCCTCCTCCCTGCTCCTCTACCTCCCCTCCTCTTCCTCCTCCTCCTCCTCCCTCCTCCTCCCTCCTCCTCCTCCTCCTCCTCCTCCTCTCCCTCTCTCCTCTCCCCCTCCCTCCTCCTCCTCCTCTCTCCTCCTCTCCTCCTCCTCCTCCTCCTCCCTCTCCTCCTCCTCCTCCTCCCTCTCCTCCTCCTCCTCCTCCTCCTCCTCCTCCTCCCCTCCGCTCCTCCTCCCCCTGCTCCTCCCTCCTCCCTCTGCTCCTCCTCCCCTCCCTCTGCTCCTCCTCCTCCTCCTCCTCCTGCTCTCCTCCTCCCCTCCTCCTCCTCCTCCTCCTCGTCTGTAACTTGCTTGCTGGTTCTTGCTTTAGTTTCTCCCCCTCTTCTCCTCCTCCCCCCCTGCCTTCCTCCTCCCCCTGCTCCTCCTCCTCCTCCCCTCTCCTCCTCCTCCCTCCTCCTCCTGCTCCTCCTCCTCGTCTGTAACTTGCTTGCTGGTTCTTGCTTTAGTTTCTCCCCCTCTTCCTCCTCCTCCCCCTGCTCCTCCTCCTCCCCCTGCTCCTCCTCCCTTGCTTTAATTTTGTTCTGGCCTCATGTCAAACCCTCGTGACTCTGGTGGTTCTGTTATAATTTACACATTTAAATCACAATATTCATCTAAAACCACTTCAGGAAACAAACAAAGCGGCGCACGCTGTAGCGCCCCCTATGGACAGAGCACATCACACTAGAGCAGCACATTGTTATACACATGTGGAGAGTTTGAACAGGGCCAGTTTAAAGCCACACTGTGGAACATGGATGAAATAGACCTTTTTCTATCAAAATGTAAAAATGTGATCTGTCTGTTCTTCTCTTTCTTAAAAAAACCTGGATTCGTTGTTGTTTCGCGTTGAACAAATCCCACTTTTCCCGTCCAGAGAAAGATCTGGTGATGGGGATGATTAAACAGGCTCTTAATGGGACGGACCTCCAGAACCCAGACCTCCGGCTGTGCCCTGACCTCCCTCCACACTACAGCCCCACAGTGGATCCAACATGGCGGCCGCGCACCCTCAGGTCTGAACTCGCACATGTTTTTCCTTCTCGTACTTCCTGGTTCGTTACGTAAATGACATAAAAGTTTTGATCAGGACAAACACGAAAACCTCAGAGACACTTTGGTCTAAATCCAAACCTGTGTGACCCTCGTCTCTCCACAGCCCGACGAGAAGAACGAGAAGAACGAGAAGAACGACGTCCAGCTCCACCGCAGAGCAACCAGGTCAGAGCCAGAACCAGGACTAACCAGGACTAAACCAGGTCTAAACCAGGTCTGAACCAGGACTGAACCAGGACTGAACCAGGACTAAACCAGGACTAAACCAGGTCTAAACCAGGTCTAAACCACGTCTAAACCAGGACTGAACCAGGACTAAACCAGGACTAAACCAGGACTGAACCAGGACTGAACCAGGACTAAACCAGGTCTAAACCAGGTCTGAACCAGGACTGAACCAGGACTGAACCAGGACTAAACCAGGACTAAACCAGGTCTAAACCAGGTCTGAACCAGGACTGAACCAGGACTGAACCAGGACTAAACCAGGACTAAACCAGGACTAAACCAGGTCTAAACCAGGACTAAACCAGGTCTAAACCAGGTCTAAACCAGGTCTAAACCAGGTCTAAAGCAGTGGTTTGGTTTTTCTCTTTTTCTCAGAGTAAATGTGCCGTTTGACACGTATCTTTTCTCACTGATGTGGAGAACATCCTTTTCTCTGACCAAAGGGTCAATTATTCTCTGTTCTCAGCCGTCGTTTCACATAATGGTTCAAAGCCATTTCCAGATGTTGTAAAGTTATAAAATTCACACTTTATGTAACTCTGTAGGAAACATGTGAAACCAGAAACATCTAAACTAAAGTGACACATTATGAAAAAACTACAGAATTAGGTTTAGAGCATCAACACTGCAGAGTTTTATAGTGAAAGTTACGTAACTACGATTCTATTTCATCCCTTCTGAGCCAGAGGCGGTGCTTCAAGCACCAGATTACTAACAACATGGTCACGAGGACTCCACCGACCACGACAAGTAAAACCTACCTCCTCATAATGAAGCATGATGCTCACGTAACACTCCATCCAGAGGATGGGGAACCGCGACATTCAGCCGGAAAAATCTGGCAAACGTGGAGGGTGAGGTCCAAGAGGCACAGATCACATTCAGGGGAACCTCATGCACAGCCCAGGAGGTAGAAAAGCCCCTGGTTGAATGGCAGCTCACACCTTCAGACATCAGCCCCTGTGAGGTATAAGCACGTTTAATGGTCTCTACAACCCACCGAGAGAGACGCTGTGCAGAGAGAGCCCGACACTTACGTGGACCGACATAACACACAAACTTTCTGTCTTATACCTGCAATAAGCCTCCAACGAGCGAACAGGGCATAAAGGTTCTGTGGTGAAATCTGTGCCAAACCTCACCAACTGGAGCGGTTGGGCATTACCAGCAGAAGACAACACCTTAGGGAGGAAAGAGACGTTCGGCCAGAGAGTTACACCTGAGCCATCAGCGTGTCGTCTACAGCAGGACTCATTAACAGACAGGGCCTGAAGTTCACCCACACGCTTACCCGAAGCCATGGCGAGGAGAAATACCGTTTAAACGACATGTTTGTGTGGGCAATAGGCTCAAATGGATGAGCTCACAGAGTCTCCAGGACCAACGAAAGATCCACGATGGAGCCACTGGTCGTGTAGGTGGGTGAAGCCGTCTGGCACCTTTCAAGAAACGGGAAACGTTCTCGTCACTGCCCACAGTGCCACCATTCACACCACCGTGCCAGCAAGATACTGCAGCCACATATACCTTTAATGTTGAAGGCGACAGACCACGATCCAAAAGTTCCTGCAAAAACTCCAAGATAGCAGCGACTGAACATCTTGTCCACGTCTCTTGCACTATTCAAACAGCTTCCACCTGTTTGTGTACAGCCGCCACATCGACAGTGCCCAGGCGTTACAGATCGTCCTATTCCTCCAGCACACTCTGAGAATGAAACACCGAGCCCTGCAGAGGCCACACCCAGAGCTGGAGGCGGTTGGGATGAGGACAGTATCTGTCCCCCCAGCTGGGACAAGAGGTCCGTCCTGGCAGATAGACACATTGGAGAGCTGCAACAGAGTCTGTGCAGAAGAGGGAACCAGATCCTCACTGGCCAGAATGGGGCAACCAGCAGAAGCTTGTGTCCCTCCTGCAGAACCCTCAGGAGTGTTTGATAAATCAGGGGAAAAGGAGGAAAAGGCGTAGAGGAGAACGTGAGGCCAGTCGTGAGCCAATGCCTCCTGACCCAGCGGGCTGGTGTTGTCCCTCAGAGAGAACCAGAGAGGGCAATGGGTCGCTTCTTAAGAAGGGAACAGATCCACTTCGGCCCTACTGAAGACCCTCCAGATGGTGCAGACCACCTCTGGGTGAAGTTTCCATTCCCCCAGCAAGAGAGTCTGGCGAGAGAGGAAATCTGCCACCTGATTCAGCATCTCCGGGAGATAGGCTGCACACAGGCTGGCAAAATGGACGGACGCCCACGTGAGAAGCTGCCGTGTTCTCTGTGTGAGATTCACCGATCTGGTCCCTCCCATGTGATTTATGTGGTAAACCACCGACCTGTTGTCCGAACGTACAAGCACATGCCTGCCTTGCAAGTTCGGCAGAAAATGGTGCAGTGCCAAGTCCACAGCCATTAACTCCAGCACATTTATTTGTTCTTCGATCAGACTCGAGGTCCATGTCCCTTGTATCACCCGATCTTGCCACGTTGCACCCCAACCCGTGGACGATGCATCCGTATACACAACTTCTCTCCGTGACGGTAGAGGCTCCAAGGGGACGCCCTGTAGGATCCAGCGTGTGTCTCTCCACTGAGACAGGGAGTGCAGACACTGGGGAGACACACGCAGCCTCTTGCGTCTGTGTGTGACCCGAGTTGGATCCAACTGCAGGCTGTTCAGCCACATCTGCATCTGCATCAGCTGTAGTGAAAGCAGCCCCAGCGGGACTACACTGGAGGCTGCAACCAACCTGCCCAGAAGCTGGAGATATCGCCTGAATGGAAGGGTCTCTCTCCCTCTTGGAATTCACCCAGCATCCCCATGATGTTGACGACCCTTGTGGGCGAAGGGGGAGTAACCATGGTGACAGAGTTTAAGGCCATCCCCAAAAAGAGTGTCCTGGGTCGGGACCAGATTGCTCTTGTTCATATTCACACACAGGCCCAAGCGGCTCACAGGCTCGAGTACAAGCCTTGTGTCGCGAATGGCCTGGTCGTGGCTGGGTGCACATATTAACCAGTCGTCGAGGTAAGGTAGAATCTTCAAACCCCACGCCTGCAGGGGAGACGAGGCTGTTGCCACTACTCGAATGAACACCCTGGGTGACAGGGACAGCCCAAACCGGAGGACCCTGAACTGAAAATGTCTCCCCTGAAAAGCAAAGCAAAGGAACCTCCAATGATTGTGTACGATCTGTAAATAAGCATCCTTCAAATCGATGGTCGTGAACCATTTGCCTGGGGAAAGGCCTGAAGCACCTCTGAGGTGCGTAGCATGTGAAAAGACATGACCTTTAAAAACACACTGAGACCTCGCAGGTCTAAAACTGGATATAGTTTGCCGATTTTCTTCAGGATAAGAAAGTATCTTGAGTGAAACCCTACCAGATCCTGCTGAGGGTCAGCGTGTGTAATTGCACCCTTTTCCAGCAAGGTTGCTATTACTCGATTGAGTGCCTCAGACTTTGCCGGGTCCGAGATGGCAGTCATTTGGACCCGGCCGAAAACAGGAGGCTGGTGTCAGAACTGTAGGTAGTATCCCCGTGATAAGGTGGTAACACCCACATGTCTGGGGTGTTGGCAGCCCAGTACTGGAGCTGTTTAGGGGTGAAACAACCGAACAGCGGCCTGCAAGCTTCACCTACGCCCCCCCTGGCCTCTCGAAGGCCTGGAGGGCTGGAGACCAGACTGTGATGACCGAGGCACATGTGAAGCCCTGGGCCGATCACTCCACAAGTGCCCAGACCTTTTAACAGGCCGCCGGGGAGCCACAAATGGGCTTGGTGGCACAGCATATGTCTGCTGGTGTGTAGTAGAAGACCCAGGAGCAATAGGAGGGGCTCGTCGGTGAAGGTCCTCCAGCTGATGTCTAGTCTGAGAGGCCTGGGCTGTCCGTTTCAAAGCCTCCAGCGCTGCCTCTCCAAAAAGTTCACCCTGAATCACAGGTAATCCTCTCAAGGTTCTCCTACACGTCTCTGTCAAGGGAGATTGTGCCAACCAAACCTGCCGACGCACCTGGTTCAGGATGGACAGCAGGCGGCCCAGCTCCCCTGACATCAAAGCAAATCCTTGTAGAGACGTGTCAACCAAGCCTTGTGTAGCCACGTCGACATTAGAAGCCTCTAGTGAAATCACTAAACCTAACAGTAAATGGGACAGAGAATGTGACCCATGTGCGCCCCAGAGTCGTAAGCCTTACACAATAATTTGTCAGTAATCCGGCACTGAGGTCGCAGGTACCTGGTATTGGGTCTCAGAGCCTCGTCTGGAGCCACAATAAGGGAGGCCACAGCTGGTTCAATCGCCGACATATGTCCCAGACCAAACTTGGGCACATCCTGCATGGCAGCGAGGACCCTTCCATCAGATGTCGGCTTAGAAAACGCTTTTGTATCTGACCAGCAGGCTTGTAGTTCCTTCATGTACTCCGTAGAGGGGGGAACCCAAAAGGAAGACGCAGAGCTCTGTCGTCTAAAAAACCAACTAGAAACCACAGGCTGCGCCGCCGGTGCCTCCAATTGTAACCGTGCAAAAGCCACGAGTAAAGAGGAGGCGGCTGAGTCATCGTCACCTCCCTGAGAGCAGGTGGACTTGTGTGAGCTCAACTCTGACATGTCAGAACACACATCCAAACCGTCCCCAGTATGAGCCGAAAACGCCACTGGTGGTAGATCACAATTAAATTATATTATCCTCCTGAACTCAAAGTGAACAGTAACACTGCTGGTATTAGTAAAATTAGAACATGCCCCCGAAGGCACGAAAAAACGAGCTAAAGAATCGAACACTGTTCTAAAATGACAGAGATAGTTTAGCCAAATGCGGCACAAGTCAACACAAAAGTCAACACAAAAGTCAACACAAAAGTCAACACAAAAGTCAACACAAAAGTCAACACAAAAGTCAACACAAAAGTCGAGCTGAACCGAACACGGCAGCAAATACAAACCAGCTCCACTGAACCTGGTGTCGCTTCCAACAAAAAATGCAGAAACTACTGACCATACGGTCTTTGTGAAACGTGCACCTCACCGGTGTCAGGGAGCCACCTGCTCCAGGTGAGGCACTCCACCACCTGCAGCTTACGCTGCCCCGACTGTGATGTACTGTGCTCCACTCACAGGACTCTGGGAAATAATCTGCTACCAAAGAAACAGAGAAAACAATTGTACAAAGCAGCATCGCCACAACACACTCGACCTAAGAGCGAGAAGAAAAAACAGACTCTGCTTCTGGAGCCACGAGACGATAGAGCCTCACGAGGGTCACAGGAAGGTCACAGGTGAATCTGAGAAGTGACAAAGTCGCCACTGCTTCAGCACCAAACGCTAGCACGTTAGCTCTGTCCTTTTATATATACTGTCTATGCTAGCACGTTAGCTCTGTCCTTTTATATATACTGTCTATGCTAGCACGTTAGCTCTGTCCTTTTATATATACTGTCTATGCTAGCACGTTAGCTCTGTCCTTTTATATATACTGTCTATGCTAGCACGTTAGCTCTATCCTTTTAAATATACCGTCTATGCTAGCACGTTAGCTCTGTCCTTTTAAATATACCGTCTATGCTAGCACGTTAGCTCTGTCCTTTTATATATACCGTCTATGCTAGCACGTTAGCTCTTTCCTTTTATATATACTGTCTATGCTAGCAGGTTAGCTCTGTCCTTTTATATATACTGTCTATGCTAGCACGTTAGCTCTATCCTTTTATATATACTGTCTATGCTAGCAGGTTAGCTCTGTCCTTTTATATATACTGTCTATGCTAGCACGTTAGCTCTATCCTTTTATATATACTGTCTATGCTAGCAGGTTAGCTCTGTCCTTTTATATATACTGTCTATGCTAGCAGGTTAGCTCTATCCTTTTATATATACCGTCTGTGGTCAGACCTGTCACAGTGAAATACTTTCACTTTGTAAGTTTCCTTTTTTTATTTCCACAGATCGAATCGGAGGAGCTGAGGTCCTTCAGATCCTCGACGACACAACGACACAATAAGAGTGTTCATGTTCACTCGTTCCTTCTCCTTCTCTTTTCTTCAATAATAATAATAATGTTCATGTTGTTTTCTCTCCATGGAGATGTTATTTTTACTCGGTGCAAACTTAAAGAGCAGTATGTCAGATTCTGCTTGTACATTTTATGAAAACCTGTGTCTGAAGATACGAGGTAAACATGTTCAAATCAAATACAACTTTTACTGAGAACTGGTCTAACTCTGATTTATTCTTAATCACAAAAAACCCTGGACATGACGGACACGTTATGTCTGTCATAATCTGGCTCCAGACGATTATCCAATCAGAGAGCAGAATGAGCGTCACATGACTCTCTCATTTGTGTTGCCAGGTTCAAAGCTGAAATCCAGTTGTTTTAAACCTAAAATGTCTCTGATCTGATTGGTGACGACCAGAACCTGCATCCAATCAGAACTCAGAGCTACTGCAGCCAATCAGGACTCAGAGCTACTGCAGCCAATCAGAACTCAGAGCTACCGCAGCCAATCAGGACTCAGAGCTACTGCAGCCAATCAGAACTCAGAGCTACTGCAGCCAATCAGGACTCAGAGCTACCGCAGCCAATCAGAACTCAGAGCTACTGCAGCCAATCAGAACTCAGAGCTACCGCAGCCAATCAGAACTCAGAACTACTGCAGCCTTGTCTGTGGCTTGAAAAACAGCTCCACTTCAAAAAGAGATTCTTAATATGACTTTTGTTTAAGTGTGCAGACACTGTGCAGACTCTGTGCAGACGCTGTGCAGACGCTGTGCAGACGCTGTGCAGAGGGTCAGGAACAGAAGTCCCATTCCACAAGGAAAATAAATATTTATGCAGAGATTTATCAAATATTTATTTTTCACAGTTTAGTGACACCGTGAGTCCAGCAGTGACAGTTTCCCGCTGCACAAACTCCACACTCCACAGAGTGTCTGAGGCTCTCTGCCTCTTCTGCCTCTTCTGCCTCTCCCTCTGTCTCATCACTCTCTTCTGCCTCTTCTGTGTCTCTCCTCAGTCTCTCTCTCCTCAGCCTCTTTCTCTTTCAGTCTCTCTCTCCTCAGTCTCTCTCTCCTCAGCCTCTTTCTCTTTCTCTCTCCCCCTCACAGCGGCGCGCTCTCTGCTCTTTCCGCCGGACTTTAGTGAGTTTTGCGCGGTTGAGGCGGGGGACAGTCTCTTTCTCTCTCCTCAGTCTCTTTCTCCTCAGCCTCTTTCTCTTTCTCTTTCTCTCTCAGTCTCTCCATCCCAGCGGCGCGCTCTCGGCTCTTCACGCCGGACTTTGTTGAGTTTTGCGCGGTTGAGGCGGGGACAGGATGGCGGACTCTGGAGACGGCTCCACGAAGATCACCCCAGAAATGCTCCAAAAGACGCTTCAGTATCACAACTTAACCCGCGAGGAGTTTATCCACACGTACAACATCCAGCCGCTGGTTTACGTCCCGGAGCTGCCGTACTGCGCCAAAGCCACGTTCGTGATTCTCTACGTTTTCATCTTCATCCTCGCGCTGTCCGGGAACAGTCTGGTCATTTACATTATTCTGAAGAAGCGCGCGATCCAAACGGCCACGGACATTTTCATCTGCTCCCTGGCGGTGAGCGACCTCCTCATCACGTTCTTCTGCGTCCCGTTCACCCTGCTCCAGAACATCTCCTCAGAGTGGTTCGGAGGTAAGAAGGGGCTAAACCGGGCGAAACCGGGCGAAACCGGGCGAAACCGGGCTCAAACCGGGCTCAAACCGGGCGAAACCGGGCGAAACCGGGCGAAACCGGGCTCAAACCGGGCTCAAACCGGGCGAAACCGGGCTAAAACTGGACCAAACCCGAGATTACACAGGTGAAACTAACATGAACATCTCCTCAGAGCGGATTCAGAGGTAAGAACGAGGCTAAACCGGGCTAAACCAGGTCTAAACCAGGTCTAAACCAGGTCTAAACCAGGTCTAAACCAGGACTAAACCAGGACTAAACCAGGACTAAATACACGTCCTGGCCAAAAAAGTTCAGATTTGTTTGTTCTTTCTCTGTGACATTGTTTCCATTTCACTTCTGTCACAGATTTATCTCCGTCCCGTCTCACTTCAGTGTTTTACATGTTTCTTTAGTGTTTCAGACCTTGATGATGGTCGAGTCGCTGCTCAGAGCTCCTCCACCTCAGAGCTCCTCCACCTCAGAGCTCCTCCACCTCAGAGCTCCTCCACCTCAGAGCTCCTCCACCTCAGAGCTCCTCCACCTCAGAGCTCCTCCGGGGGGTGGAGGTCTGACTCTGGAGGCTCCGTGTGTGAACATGATTCTCCTGAACCTCTGTCTCTGAGTCTGGAGAATCCTGGTCATGTTGGAACAGGCTCGAGCATCAGGGAAGAACAAATATAAAAACATAAAATAACCTGGTCCTCAGTGTATTCAGGAGTCAGCTGACCTCATGCTTTGAGCTCACACTGGACATAGACCTGACTCGTACCTCCAGGCTCGGACCTGTTTAGATAAATCCAGGTGTTTTCTGCCGTGTTTCTCCTGCACAGAAGAACCAGACCGAGGCGTCAGGGCTGCACACGAGTTTGGTTTTGGGATGGAGTTTTGGAGTTTTGTGGTTCTGCAGGTTTAGAATCTTTTACACTTTTCACTTTCGTGTCTCCTCACTTTAAAGATGCACTGTGTCACTTTTCTGGAGGTGTGCTTGTTTCCATGGAGATGGATATATCTAATGTCTGTTCAATTTTCTAGACTGGGGCTAAACTAAAGACTTTTGGCTTTAGTATTGTCACGATAATAAAGTTTCAAACTGGATTTAAATATGAAGGTGATTCAATACTCGATACCGATTCTGATACCGCGATGAAGATCTGTTGTCTTGTTTGTTTGTTACGAGGCTGTTGTCTTGTTTGTTTGTTTGTTATGAGGCTGTTGTCTTGTTTGTTTGTTATGAGGCTGTTGTCTTGTTTGTTTGTTTGTTATGAGGCTGTTGTCTTGTTTGTTTGTTTGTTTGTTACGAGGCTGTAGTCTTGTTTGTTTGTTTGTTTGTTATGAGGCTGTTGTCTTGTTTGTTTGTTTGTTTGTTTGTTACGAGGCTGTTGTCTTGTTTGTTTGTTTGTTTGTTACGAGGCTGTAGTCTTGTTTGTTTGTTTGTTACGAGGCTGTTGTCTTGTTTGTTTGTTTGTTTGTTATGAGGCTGTTGTCTTGTTTGTTTGTTTGTTATGAGGTTGTTGTCTTGTTTGTTTGTTTGTTTGTTTGTTACGAGGCTGTTGTCTTGTTTGTTTGTTTGTTTGTTACGAGGCTGTTGTCTTGTTTGTTTGTTTGTTATGAGGCTGTTGTCTTGTTTGTTTGTTACGAGGCTGTTGTCTTGTTTGTTTGTTTGTTATGAGGCTGTTGTCTTGTTTGTTTGTTTGTTTGTTATGAGGCTGTTGTCTTGTTTGTTTGTTTGTTTGTTATGAGGCTTGTCTTGTTTGTTTGTTTGTTTGTTTGTTACGAGGCTGTTGTCTTGTTTGTTTGTTTGTTTGTTACGAGGCTGTAGTCTTGTTTGTTTGTTTGTTACGAGGCTGTTGTCTTGTTTGTTTGTTTGTTTGTTATGAGGCTGTTGTCTTGTTTGTTTGTTTGTTATGAGGTTGTTGTCTTGTTTGTTTGTTTGTTTGTTTGTTACGAGGCTGTTGTCTTGTTTGTTTGTTTGTTACGAGGCTGTTGTCTTGTTTGTTTGTTTGTTTGTTATGAGGCTGTTGTCTTGTTTGTTTGTTTGTTACGAGGCTGTTGGCTTGTTTGTTTGTTTGTTTGTTTGTTACGAGGCTGTTGTCTTGTTTGTTTGTTTGTTACGAGGCTGTTGTCTTGTTTGTTTGTTTGTTATGAGGCTGTTGTCTTGTTTGTTTGTTTGTTTGTTACGAGGCTGTTGTCTTGTTTGTTTGTTATGAGGCTGTCTTGTTTGTTTGTTATGAGGCTGTTGTCTTGTTTGTTTGTTTGTTTGTTACGAGGCTGTTGTCTTGTTTGTTTGTTTGTTATGGGGCTGTTGTCTTGTTTGTTTGTTTGTTATGAGGCTGTTGTCTTGTTTGTTTGTTTGTTTGTTACGAGGCTGTTGTCTTGTTTGTTTGTTTGTTTGTTACGAGGCTGTAGTCTTGTTTGTTTGTTTGTTACGAGGCTGTTGTCTTGTTTGTTTGTTTGTTACGAGGCTGTTGTCTTGTTTGTTTGTTTGTTTGTTACGAGGCTGTTGTCTTGTTTGTTTGTTGTTTGTTACGAGGCTGTTGTCTTGTTTGTTTGTTTGTTTGTTACGAGGCTGTTGTCTTGTTTGTTTGTTTGTTTGTTACGAGGCTGTTGTCTTGTTTGTTTGTTTGTTATGAGGCTGTTGTCTTGTTTGTTTGTTTGTTATGAGGTTGTTGTCTTGTTTGTTTGTTTGTTTGTTACGAGGCTGTAGTCTTGTTTGTTTGTTTGTTACGAGGCTGTAGTCTTGTTTGTTTGTTTGTTACGAGGCTGTTGTCTTGTTTGTTTGTTTGTTTGTTACGAGGCTGTTGTCTTGTTTGTTTGTTACGAGGCTGTTGTCTTGTTTGTTTGTTTGTTTGTTTGTTACGAGGCTGTTGTCTTGTTTGTTTGTTTGTTACGAGGCTGTTGTCTTGTTAGTTTGTTTGTTATGAGGCTGTTGTCTTGTTTGTTTGTTTGTTTGTTTGTTATGAGGCTGTTGTCTTGTTTGTTTGTTACGAGGCTGTTGTCTTGTTTGTTTGTTTGTTTGTTTGTTATGAGGCTGTTGTCTTGTTTGTTTGTTACGAGGCTGTTGTCTTGTTTGTTTGTTTGTTTGTTACGAGGCTGTTGTCTTGTTTGTTTGTTTGTTACGAGGCTGTTGTCTTGTTTGTTTGTTTGTTACGAGGCTGTTGTCTTGTTTGTTTGTTTGTTTGTTATGGGACTTTAAATTAAAGTAAGTAATTAAGTACCTTGCAAATGTTAAATCTGTTCCCCCCTCCCCTGGCTCCTCCCCCCTCTCCCCTTGCTCCTCCCCTGTCTCCTCCCCTGTCTCCTCCCCTGACTCCTCCCTTGGCTCCTCCCCTGGCTCCTCCCCTGTCTCCTCCCCTGACTCCTCCCCTGTCTCCTCCCCTGGCTCCTCCCCTGACTCCTCCCTTGGCTCCTCTCCTCCCCTGGCTCCTCCCCTGTCTCCTCCCCTGACTCCTCCCCTGTCTCCTCCTCCCCCTGCTCCTCCCCTGACTCCTCCCCTGGCTCCTTCCCTGGCTCCCGCCCCCTGTCTCCTCCCCTGACTCCTCCCCTGACTCCTCCCCTGGCTCCTCCCCTGGCTCCTCCCCTGGCCCCTCCCCTGACTCCTCTCCTGGTTCCTCTCCTGGCTCCTCCCCTGGTTCCTCTCCTGACTCCTCTCCTGGCTCCTCCCCTGTCTCCTCCCCTGACTCCTCCCCTGGTTCCTCTCCTGACTCCTCTCCTGTCTCCTCCCCCTGGCTCCTCCCCTGACTCCTCCCCTGGTTCCTCTCCTGACTCCTCTCCTGGCTCCTCCCCTGGCTCCTCCCCTGACTCCTCCCCTGGCTCCTCTCCTGGCTTCTCTCCTGGCTCCTCCCCTGGCTCCTCCCCTTCTCCTCCCCTGACTCCTCCCCTGGCTCCTCCCCTGGCTCCTCCCCTGGCCCCTCCCCTGACTCCTCCCCTGGCTCCTCCCCTGGTTCCTCTCCTGACTCCTCTCCTGGCTCCTCCCCTGTCTCCTCCCCTGACTCCTCCCCTGGTTCCTCTCCTGGCTCCTCCCCTGGTTCCTCTCCTGACTCCTCTCCTGGCTCCTCCCCTGTCTCCTCCCCTGACTCCTCCCCTGGTTCCTCTCCTGACTCCTCTCCTGTCTCCTCCCCTGGCTCCTCCCCTGACTCCTCCCCTGGTTCCTCTCCTGTCTCCTCCCCTGACTCCTCCCCTGACTCCTCCCCTTGTTCCTCTCCTGACTCCTCTCCTGGCTCCTCCCCTGGCTCCTCCCCTGACTCCTCCCCTGGCTCCTCCCCTGACTCCTCCCCTGGCTCCTCTCCTGGCTTCTCTCCTGGCTCCTCCCCTGGCTCCTCCCCTTCTCCTCCCCTGGTTCCTCTCCTGACTCCTCCCCTTCTCCTCCCCTGGTTCCTCTCCTGACTCCTCCCCTTCTCCTCCCCTGGTTCCTCTCCTGACTCCTCCCCTTCTCCTCCCCTGACTCCTCCCCTGACTCCTCCCCTGACTCCTCCCCTGTACTCTCTGCTCTTCTGTAAATGTCACAGACGCCGTCACAGCGTCTCGTGGTGTTATGTGATTATAAAACAGAGTCTCGTCTAATTACAGATTGAGACGTTAATCAGCCTTAATTAAGCCTGAACAAACATGACCTTCATCATGAACAGTGACTATGACAGTGGTTCAGGCGTAATAAGATTTTCACTCAGAGGTTACGAGTCGGGCTCAGGGTTTGGAGTCATTTTATTCTGGCGTCATTCTGTGTTTTACAAAGCACAACATTTAAAATACTGATCATTGTTTATTATTTATAAAAAATCATCCTACGTTTGATTTTTTCATGACATTTTGACAAAGTGGAGTTTAAACATTACAAAATTACACAAACGTACTCACAACTTATGCAACATCTGCCCCACAGAGAGCTGCACTTTTCAGCCCCGTGTCTCCAGCAGAGGGCGATATGTTGTTTTTCTGTCCTGCTTCATAAAAACTTTATTTAAACACTTTAGTGCAAAGAGATAATTTAAAGAACAGTTTGTGGAAAATAATCAAAAATATGTCCAGATCTTATCACCATCGTTTGGTCTGATTTCTAAACGGTATCGGTATCGTATCGGTCATGAAAACACCCGTATCGAGTCAAACCTGTGTCCTGCAGACAGAGCAGTGCCTCAGTCTGTACATGTCCTCACTCCTCTGATGATGTGGAGTCAAACCTGTGTCCTGCAGACAGAGCAGTGCCTCAGTCTGTACAGTAATCAGATTGATCCAGAGATATGCAACAGGTCAGGACCATGTGACATCACAATATTCTACACTCCAGAGGAAGGACAGAGGGACAGAGGGACGGAGAGACGGAGGAGGGACAGAGGAGAGACAGAGGAGGGACAGAGGAGGGACAGAGGAGGGACAGAGGGACAGAGGAGAGACAGAGGGACAGAGAGGGGACAGAGGGACAGAGGGACGGAGGAGGGACAGAGGAGGGACAGAGGGACAGAGGAGGGACGGAGGGACAGAGGGAAAGAGGAGAGACAGAGGGACAGAGGAGGGACAGAGAGACGGAGGAGGGACAGAGGAGGGACAGAGGGACAGAGGAGGGACAGAGGGAAAGAGGGACAGAGGAGGGACAGAGGGACAGAGAGGGGACAGAGGGACAGAGGGACGGAGGAGGGACAGAGGGACAGAGGGACGGAGGGACAGAGGAGGGACAGAGGGACAGAGGAGGGACAGAGGAGAGACAGAGGGACAGAGGAGGGACAGAGGGACAGAGGAGGGACAGAGGGACAGAGAGGGGACAGAGGGACAGAGGAGAGACAGAGGGACAGAGGAGGGACGGAGGGACAGAGGAGGGACAGAGGGACAGAGGAGGGACAGAGGGACGGAGGGACAGAGGAGGGACAGAGGGACAGAGGGACAGAGGGACAGACCGCTGTGACCTGACCGCTGCACGAGGCTGGACTGGACTGTGTTTCCTTTATGTTTTATGGAGTATTTTACTTTGACTTTTAGAGAAACAAGTTCATGTCACAGACGAGTTTCGACTGTGAAGAAGTGACACAGACGTCACAGCTTCAGCTCCACATGACGCTCATCCAGGCTCGAGCTGGTAAAGGAGCGAGTATCATAGCAACCAAAGAGCCAATCAGGAGTGAGGCTGCTGAAGGTAACGTCTCTTCCCGCCCACACCTGTAGTTTAGGGAGCAGGCGTTTTTATTGTGTCTGTAAATCAACATCTGAACATTAAAAACAGACTCACCAGGTCCTTCTTTCCCCGACGTCGCTCCTGTTAGCGTTAGCAACAGCCTCGAATCTGAAGCCACGGTCGCCGAAACAGAGGTGATGCCAAAAGATAATCTGCAATCCCTGAAAAGTCTTTTGTGCGGCGTGTAAGTCGTGATTGTTCATCCACGTGCATTTGCAGATGAGCCTGGTTAAGGTCAGTGTAGCTGAACTTCTGACCTCCGCTCAGACCTGCAGATCTTCAGATAAAGGCGGTGGATGTTGGAGCAGTGGATTTACAGTCACTTTAAAGTCTCCACATGTTCGTATTCCGTCCTTGGTCTGTGTCTGGATGACCCTCCATCTTGGGTCTGTGTCTGGATGATCCTCCATCTTGGGTCTGTGTCTGGATGATCCTCCATCTTGGGTCTGTGTCTGGATGATCCTCCATCTTGGGTCTGTGTCTGGATGACCCTCCATCTTGGGTCTGTGTCTGGATGATCCTCCATCTTGGGTCTGTGTCTGGATGACCCTCCATCTTGGGTCTGTGTCTGGATGATCCTCCATCTTGGGTCTGTGACTGGATGATCCTCCATCTTGGTTCTGTAACTGGATGATCCTCCATCTTGGTTCTGTGACTGGATGATCCTCCATCTTGGGTCTGTGTCTGGATGATCCTCCATCTTGGGTCTGGCCCAGTCACAACCTGAGCTTCCATCATGGTTCATCACAGACTGTTCACGCTTTTTTCTGCAGAGGAAGAGCTCTGGTCGAACTCTGCTGCATTTACATTTGAATTTGTCATAGATTCTTTTATCCTTTTTCTTCCTTTTGTGCCTTTTTCATTTCGACAGTCACGCTCTACATGTCGTTTCTTTCCACACTGACGACAGTCAGACGGAGGTGAGCTGGTTTACCTGAAACACGGGATGCTGCTGTGGTTGGTTGCAGTTTTGCTCTTGTTCAGTTGTTGATCTTCCTTAGACGCCATTTCCATCGCCTCACTCATTGTGGTAACTCTGGCCTGATGTGGTCAAAATAAGAGGCAGATTCAGAAAAGTCCCATTTAACACAATTAATTCGAGACACGGTGCTAAAACGTGCAAAAAAATATACATATTTACAAGAAATAACTGTGCTCAACTTAAGAAAAAGCAACAGACATGAAAAACTGAGGAAAAACCCACGTGGACCTTTCTGCTCTGATGTCTCCCTGAATGTTTAAACGATGCTGCTGAAATCCCCCTTGCATAATGAAGCACCTCCCCCCGGTGAACACCTCCTTTTCCTCAGGTGCTTTTAGCTCTATCTCAAAACATCTCTCTGAGCCCAAGTCCCAGAACTAAGTAGTTCTAACAAAAATAAACTAGAAACACTTAAAACATTCAAACAAAATATATAAGACCTTGAAACAAAATGAACTCAGAGCAGTTCTCCCTCCACACGGTCCGGCCACGACCACAGCCAAGGCTTTAAACATGGACGACACAGGCCACGCCCCTCTGTGTCTGGACCATGTGGAGAGTCAGGCCACGCCCCCTGTGTGTCTGGACCATGTGGAGAGTCAGGCCACGCCCCTCTGTGTCTGGACCATGTGGAGAGTCAGGCCACGCCCCCTGTGTGTCTGGATCATGTGGAGAGTCAGGCCACGCCCCCTCTGTGTCTGGACCATGTGGAGACTCAGGCCACACGACTCTACACGACTCTACACGACTCTACACGACTCTCCACGACTCTACTCGACTCTCCACGACTCTACACGACTCTCCACGACTCTCCACGACTCTCCACGACTCTACACGACTCTCCACGACTCTACACGACTCTCCACGACTCTACACGACTCTACACGACTCTACACGACTCTCCACGACTCTCCACGACTCTACACGACTCTCCACGACTCTACACGACTCTACACGACTCTCCACGACTCTACACGACTCTACACGACTCTACACGACTCTCCACGACTCTACACGACTCTACACGACTCTCCACGACTCTACACGACTCTACACGACTCTACACGACTCTCCACGACTCTACTCGACTCTCTCACGACTCTACACGACTCTCCACGACTCTACACACGACTCTCCACGACTCTACACGACTCTCCACGACTCTACACGACTCTCTCCACGACTCTACACGACTCTCCACGACTCTCCACGACTCTCCACGACTCTACACGACTCTCCACGACTCTCCACGACTCTACACGACTCTCTACACTCTCCACGACTCTCCACGACTCTACACGACTCTCCACGACTCTCCACGACTCTCCACGACTCTCCACGACTCTCACGACTCTCCACGACTCTCCACGACTCTCCCACGACTCTCCACGACTCTCCACGACTCTACACGACTCTACACGACTCTCCACGACTCTCCACGACGACTCTACACGACTCTACACGACTCTACACGACTCTACACGACTCTACACGACTCTCCACGACTCTACACGACTCTACACGACTCTACACGACTCTCCACGACTCTCCACGACTCTCCACGACTCTCCACGACTCTACACGACTCTCCACGACTCTACACGACTCTACACGACTCTACTCGACTCTCCTCGACTCTCCACGACTCTACTCGACTCTACTCGACTCTACACGACTCTACACACGACTCTACACGACTCTACACGACTCTACACGACTCTACACGACTCTACACGACTCTCCACGACTCTACTCGACTCTACTCGACTCTACACGACTCTACACGACTCTACACGACTCTACACGACTCTACACGACTCTCCACGACTCTCCACGACTCTCCACGACTCTCCACGACTCTCCACGACTCTACACGACTCTACACGAGCTCCACTTCACATCCTCACAGGGGCTGATGGTCCCATACGTCCGGCCCGGCTGTACCTCGTATTACCACGGTGCTACTCTTTCTTTTTTTATGCCGCCCCGTCCTCGACTGACGATAAACGTAAACTCCCGCAGCACCGTGACCGTCGCAGGTTCAGACGTCGCCACATTTCCCAGGTCAGAAAACGAGGAGGAACAACAGAGCCACAAAACGAATGTCACAGCACAGGAGGAAAAGGCAAAACTGTGACCAGTCGAACGTAACTATGGAAACAAGAGAGGGTCAAAACACAGAAACACGCTCACCTTTAGCTCCGAAGATAATTATTATGTAACATGACGTGTCTTATATCTGTGTGGTCCTCAGTCCTGGTTTAGACCTGGTTTAGTCCTGGTTTAGACCTGGTTTAGTCCTGGTTTAGACCTGGTTTAGTCCTGGTTTAGTCCTGGTTTAGTCCTGGTTTAGACCTTCTTCAGTCCTTCTTCAGTCCTTCTTTAGTCCTTCTTTAGTCCTGCTTTAGTCCTTCTTCAGTCCTTCTTCAGTCCTTCTTCAGTCCTTCTTTAGTCCTGTTTTAGTCCTTCTTTAGTCCTGTTTTAGTCCTTCTTTAGTCCTTCTTTAGTCCTTCTTTAGTCCTGTTTTAGTCCTTCTTTAGTCCTTCTTCAGTCCTTCTTTAGTCCTTCTTCAGTCCTTCTTTAGTCCTTCTTTAGTCCTTCTTCAGTCCTTCTTTAGTCCTTCTTCAGTCCTTCTTTAGTCCTTCTTCAGTCCTTCTTTAGTCCTTCTTCAGTCCTTCTTTAGTCCTTCTTCAGTCCTTCTTTAGTCCTTCTTTAGTCCTTCTTCAGTCCTTCTTTAGTCCTTCTTCAGTCCTTCTTTAGTCCTTCTTCAGTCCTTCTTTAGTCCTTCTTCAGTCCTTCTTTAGTCCTTCTTCAGTCCTTCTTTAGTCCTTCTTTAGTCCTTCTTCAGTCCTTCTTCAGTCCTTCTTCAGTCCTTCTTTAGTCCTTCTTTAGTCCTTCTTCAGTCCTTCTTTAGTCCTTCTTCAGTCCTTCTTTAGTCCTTCTTCAGTCCTTCTTTAGTCCTTCTTCAGTCCTTCTTTAGTCCTTCTTCAGTCCTTCTTTAGTCCTTCTTCAGTCCTTCTTTAGTCCTTCTTCAGTCCTTCTTTAGTCCTTCTTTAGTCCTTCTTCAGTCCTTCTTTAGTCCTTCTTCAGTCCTTCTTTAGTCCTTCTTTAGTCCTTCTTCAGTCCTTCTTTAGTCCTTCTTCAGTCCTTCTTTAGTCCTTCTTTAGTCCTTCTTCAGTCCTTCTTTAGTCCTTCTTCAGTCCTTCTTTAGTCCTTCTTCAGTCCTTCTTTAGTCCTTCTTCAGTCCTTCTTTAGTCCTTCTTTAGTCCTTCTTCAGTCCTTCTTTAGTCCTTCTTCAGTCCTTCTTTAGTCCTTCTTCAGTCCTTCTTTAGTCCTTCTTCAGTCCTTCTTTAGTCCTTCTTCAGTCCTTCTTTAGTCCTTCTTCAGTCCTTCTTTAGTCCTTCTTTAGTCCTTCTTCAGTCCTTCTTCAGTCCTTCTTCAGTCCTTCTTTAGTCCTTCTTTAGTCCTTCTTCCTTCTTTAGTCTTCTTTCAGTCCTTCTTTAGTCCTTCTTCAGTCCTTCTTTAGTCCTTCTTCAGTCCTTCTTCAGTCCTTCTTTAGTCCTTCTTTAGTCTCCTTCTTTAGTCCTTCTTCAGTCCTTCTTCAGTCCTTCTTTAGTCCTTCTTTAGTCCTTCTTCAGTCCTTCTTTAGTCCTTCTTCAGTCCTTCTTCAGTCCTTCTTCAGTCCTTCTTCAGTCCTTCTTTAGTCCTTCTTTAGTCCTGCTTTAGTCCTTCTTTAGTCCTTCTTTAGTCCTTCTTCAGTCCTTCTTTAGTCCTTCTTCAGTCCTTCTTCAGTCCTTCTTTAGTCCTTCTTTAGTCCTTCCTCAGTCCTTCTTCAGTCCTTCTTTAGTCCTTCTTTAGTCCTTCTTCAGTCCTTCTTTAGTCCTTCTTCAGTCCTTCTTTAGTCCTTCTTCAGTCCTTCTTTAGTCCTTCTTTAGTCCTTCCTCAGTCCTTCTTCAGTCCTTCTTTAGTCCTTCTTTAGTCCTTCTTTAGTCCTTCCTTAGTCCTTCTTTAGTCCTTCTTTAGTTCTTTAGTCCTTTCTTTAGTCCTTCTTCAGTCCTTCTTTAGTCCTTCTCCAGTCCTTCTTCAGTCCTTCTTCAGTCCTTCTTCAGTCCTTCTTCAGTCCTTCTTCAGTCCTTCTTTAGTCCTGTTTTAGTCCCTTAAACCCTCGTGTGTTTCAGACTCTTTTTTCTTACCGTCTCTCACACAGGGTGTGTGTCGTTGTCTCAGGACTCGCGGAGTTGCTAAGTGATGGCCGTTTGTTAATTACTCTCCGGGCGGCTCACGACAGTCGGCCTTTGTAGAGTTAATGTTATTGTGAAGGTTTGTGCGACATACAAACCTTCTGCTACATCGAGATCAAACCTGCACCTTTTCAAGACCAGCTTTTCTACTTTTTACAAATTAGTGATGAAAAAACTTTTAAAAATGGCCACAAGTAACCTCAAACCTACTTTCAATACTAAAGAGACTCAATACTCTCCAGGTTTTTGATTCCTGAATGGTGTTTTTTTTTGAGACAATATTGTAATTTCCAACACAAAATAATAGTATTTGTTTATTACATCCTTTGGTCTGACACTGACTCGATACCTCCTCAAACGAGGATCTAGTTTTGATACTAATTTTAGTATTCAGTATCGATTAGTATTTGCTTTTAAAACCAGGGGAGCAAAAGTGTGTGTGTGAAGAGGAGGAGGTGGAGAGGCTGAGGAAGGATGTGGTTCTGCTGCTGTGAACGATCGAGGTGGAGGTGAAGAGGAGGAGGTGAAGAGGCTGAGGAGGTGGAGGAGGGCTGGAGCATGTACTTGCAAATATTTAGATTTGTATTGTTGCCATAGCGACGGAGGACTGCCAAGTCCTTCAAACCAGGAAGGAGGTTTGGTGTGTGAAACCACGAGCGCGTGTGATTGGCTATTCCACCTGTCAATCACGCCCGTCTGGACTCTGGAGATAACGCAGATCTTAGAGTAAATATCACCAGCAAACGATGGCGTTAGCACTGCCTTTTGGACAGTTTAGCCATAGCATTTATGCCAAGACTGTGCTTCTGCCTCACAAGAATACATCCAATTTATGTGTTAGCCTCAAAAGTATTGAAAATCAGATGCTAATCGATTCTTAAAACAGTATTGAAACTACATACACATTTGAGCGGGTATCGATTCTAAAAAAGTCCCATTGACAGGACAGAAATGCGCCTTGTTTGCGTTTGTTTCAGGGATATTGAGAACATCCTGTCGCCTCATTTTCACTTCAGGGTGTTTCTAGCCACAGCCGGTGCTAGCAAACCCCGATCCTGATCATTACTAATCCCATTTCACATGTTTCCCTTCGACCTTACCATGTTTTCGTCCATCATCTCGTCAATAAAGGGTTAGCGCTTTAGCTTTAGCATTTATCAGAGCTTTAATTTGTTTTAGCACCTGCTTAGCAAATCGTTAGCCGTTTCCATGGAGACGGTGGATCTGATCATGATGCTAAAACCTAGCGCTGCTGTGGCTAACCTCCTAATCCTCTTCAGAGCACTAGCATAAAGCATCAAACCATGACTAACAACAAAAACAGCGGCCAAAAGCTACGCTAAGCTGCTGGCTAATTAGCATTTATGTGGCTGGTTTTGAAGATATGATGTAAAATTATGATGATTGTTTTTTGTTTCTTTCTTTCTTTAGAAAAGGGACAGTGCATAATGATGAACATAAGATACATGTGTAAATATGCCAGATTTTAGCCACAGGCTCGTTTCCATCTGTCCCTGGTCGATGGTCACACTTAAAATACAAAAAACAGTCAAATACAAACAGGGCAGGACAGAAGCCAAGTCAAAGACAAACTCAGGAGGGTTACTACTACTTTTAAAGTGCTGTGTGTATTGCACAAGTTCTAATGTGCTAAGTGTATTGCATAAGTACTAAAGTGCCATGTGTATTGCACATAACCTAAAGTGCTATGTGTATTATATAAGTCCTATCGGTCGAGTATTTTATGTAATGTTAAAGCTGAGTACTTATGAGTTGTGTCACATGTTTGTGTTGATCTAAGCCGCTCCTTTAAACACCTTTTAAATGTAGTAAAAGTGGAGCCTCTCTTACAACAGTAGGAAGACTGTTCCACTGTCCACAACCTTTGAATGACAGAACATTTTGACCAAAAGTCGTTTTTCTCACAGGAGCCTCACAGTCTTGAGGCTTGTGGCTCTGGTTGTTCGTGATGCAGTTTTGTATTTAATGTGTTGTGTTTTTTTTCTTTTAGAGACGGTGGTGCCAGCCCATGTAAGATCTTGTATATTAGACAAGCATTTTTTTTCTCTTCACTTATGTCGATGTTATAACAGCTGGAGGCGTTGGTCAGTCGTTATTGTAGCTCATGTTTTTGTGATTATTATTTTATCTTTTCTGGAATCGTCACAATTTCCAAACTAAAAATGTTCAAGCAAGTTCACACACACACACCACATACACACAGCACATACACACACCACATACACACAGACCACATACACACACCACATACACACAGACCACATACACACACACCATATACACACAACACATACACACAGACCACATACACACAGCACATACACACACCACATACACACACACACACACACACACACATACACACACCACATACACACACCACATACACACACACATACACACACCACATACACAGACCACATACACACAGCACATACACACCACATACACACAACACATACACACAGACCACATACACACAGCACATACACACACCACATACACACAACACATACACACAGACCACATACACACACAGCACATACACACACACACAGACCACACACACACCACATACACACAGACCACATACACACACCACATACACCACACACCACATACACACACCACATACACACACCACATACACACACCACATACACACACACATACACACACCACACACACACCACACACACACACCACATACACACAGACCACATACACACACCACATACACACACACCACATACACACACACCACATACACACACCACATACACACACACACACATACACACACCACATACACACACCACACACACAGCACATACACACACCACATACACACACACCACATACACACACCACCACACACACACCACATACACACACACCACATACACACCCACATACACACACAGCACATACACACACCACATACACACACCACCACATACACACACCACATACACACACACCACATACACACACACCACATACACACAGACCACATACACACACACCACATACACACACACACCACATACACACACACACATACACACAGACCACATACACACAGACACCACATACACACCACATACACACACCCACATACACACAGACCACATACACACAGACCACATACACACACCACATACACACACACCACATACACACAGACCACATACACACACCACATACACACAGACCACATACACCCACATACACACCACACATACACACCACATACACACACCACATACACACAGACCACATACACACACCACATACACACACCACATACACACACCACATACACACAGACACACACCACATACACACACCACCACACAACACACACACCACCACACACACACAGACACACACACACCACATACACACACCACATACACACACCACATACACACACCCACATACACACACCACATACACACACCACACACACAGACCACATACACACACCACATACACACACCACATACACACAGACCACATACACACAGACCACATACACACACCACATACACACACACCACATACACACACACATACCACATACACACAGCACATACACACAGACACATACACACACCACATACACACACCACATACACACACACCACATACACACAGACCACATACACACACCACATACACACAGACCACATACACACAGACCACATACACACACACCACATACACACACACACATACACACAGACCACATACACACAGACCACATACACACACCACATACACACACCACATACACACAGACCACATACACACACCACATACACACACCACATACACACACCCACATACACACCACCACATACACACAGACCACATACACACACCACATACACACACCACATACACACAGACCACATACACACACCACATACACACACCACATACACACAGACCACATACACACACCACATACACACACCACATACACACACCACATACACACACCACATACACACACACACATACACACAGACCACATACACACACCACATACACACACCACATACACACACCACATACACACCACACACACATACACACAGACCACATACACACAGACCACATACACACACCACATACACACACCACATACACACAGACCACATACACACACCACATACACACACCACATACACACACCACATACACACAGACCACATACACACACCACATACACACACCACATACACACAGACCACATACACACAGACCACACACACACACCACATACACACACCACATACACACAGACCACATACACACACCACATACACACACCACATACACACAGACCACATACACACACACCACATACACACAGACCACATACACACACATCACATACACACACCACATACACACACACCACATACACACACCACATACACACACCACATACACACAGACCACATACACACACCACATACACACACCACATACACACACCACATACACACAGACCACATACACACAGACCACATACACACACCACATACACACACCACATACACACACAGCACATACACACACACCACATACACACAGACCACATACACACATACACACATAATGATACTTCATTTCTTCACATTTTTATTTTTCTCGTCTTCAGTCAAATCCACCTCCAGCAGGGAGCAGGGTCTTTCTCTCTGTGTCCGTCCTTCTTTCTATCCTCCGTCTCTCTCCTTCTATCCAGCTCTCTCTCCCTCCCTCTCTCTCCCTCTCTCTCTCTCTCTTCTTTCTCTGTCTTTCTCTCTCCCTCCATTCTTCCCTCCTTTCAGACAGCCATTGTGCTTTCTTCCTCTCTCTCTTACATCTTTTTTCTCTCTCTTTCCCTTCTTTCTCTATTTGCCCTTTTTATTTCTCCCTCTTTCTCTCCCTTCCTTCCTTTCTCTCTCTCTCAGTCTTATTTATTATCTTTTCGTTTTTGCCCTGTGAGGCAGTGGTCCATTCTATTTCCACTCACCCCACCCCGCACACATTTTCTCTCTCTTTGTCCGTCCACCTCTCCCTTCATCCCTCCATCTCTCTGTTTCTA
Source organism: Periophthalmus modestus (assembly GCA_019594935.1). Taxonomy (NCBI): domain Eukaryota; kingdom Metazoa; phylum Chordata; class Actinopteri; order Gobiiformes; family Gobiidae; genus Periophthalmus; species Periophthalmus modestus. The sequence continues at coordinate 197,664 of JAIEZT010000122.1, forward strand.
TAACAATAATAATAATAATGAACTGCATCTATATTGTGCCTTTCAGGACAAACAATTTCCTTTTTTCTCCCTCTTTCTTTTCGCCTTGTGCAGCAGTGACACGCTCTATTTCCAATCACCCACACACAACACACATTTTTCTTCCATTATCCCTTCATCTCTCTCTCCATCTCTGTCTTTTGAGCTTTACAGATGTCGACAAACGAATAATAAAGTGTCACTCAAACATGAATGAAACAAAAACACAATTCTACAGTTTTTTATGAGGAAAAACAGCTTAGAGCATGAATTAAAGCTGCAAGAGTCACTTTAATGCTCAGATTCAGGTTCAGGAAATATAAAAATGAAACACTCTAAAGGAGCTAACGCCAGATTTACCTTCTGCACGATTTTAAAAAGACAAAACAAAACTTCCTCTGAATCCGGCTGGAGGAGTTCGTCCGGTGAACTGTGAATGAACAAACTGAAAACGGCACAAAACGGCGGCAGCTGTGATCACGTCTGTTCCACCAACATCAAATCCAGATCTGAAAGATGGAACACAAACTCATGATGTTGGCAGGTGCGATTCCAGCTCCCACAGAAGAAGGATGTTGTTGTGTCCTTGGGCAAGCTGAGATCCAGTGTGAAGTGTTCTTTAAAAGTAAAAAGACGAGAGTAGATCCTCATGTGTCTGTTTCCATCCTCACAGTGAGGATCAGAAAGAAACTGCTGCAGATTAAAGACAAAGAGACTCTACTTCCTGTGATAGTAATTCTACTTCCTGTGATAGTGACTCTACTTCCTGTGATAGTGACTCTACTTCCTGTGATAGTGACTCTACTTCCTGTGACAGTGACTCTACTTCCTGTGATAGTGACTCTACTTCCTGTGACAGTGACTCTACTTCCTGTGACAGTGACTCTACTTCCTTTGACAGTGACTCTACTTCCTGTGACAGTGACTCTACTTCCTGTGATAGTGACTCTACTCCCTGTGATTGCGACTCTACTTCCTGTGATAGTGACTCTACTTCCTGTGACAGTGACTCTACTTCCTGTGATAGCGACTCTACTTCCTGTGATAGAGACTCTACTTCCTGTGACAGTGACTCTACTTCCTGTGACAGTGACTCTACTTCCTGTGACAGTGACTCTACTTCCTGTGACAGTGACTCTACTTCCTGTGATAGTGACTCTACTTCCTGTGACAGTGACTCTACTTCCTGTGATTGCGACTCTACTTCCTGTGACAGTGACTCTACTTCCTGTGACAGTGACTCTACTTCCTGTGATAGTGACTCTACTTCCTGTGATAGTGACTCTACTTCCTGTGATTGCGACTCTACTTCCTGTGATAGCGACTCTACTTCCTGTGATAGTGACTCTACTTCCTGTGACAGTGACTCTACTTCCTGTGATAGTGACTCTACTTCCTGTGATTGCGACTCTACTTCCTGTGACAGTGACTCTACTTCCTGTGACAGTGACTCTACTTCCTGTGACAGTGACTCTACTTCCTGTGATAGTGACTCTACTTCCTGTGACAGTGACTCTACTTCCTGTGATTGCGACTCTACTTCCTGTGATAGCGACTCTACTTCCTGTGACAGTGACTCTACTTCCTGTGATAGTGACTCTACTTCCTGTGATAGTGACTCTACTTCCCTTGATAGTGACTCTACTTCCTGTGATAGTGACTCTACTTCCTGTGATTGCGACTCTACTTCCTGTGATAGCGACTCTACTTCCTGTGACAGTGACTCTACTTCCTGTGACAGTGACTCTACTTCCTGTGATTGCGACTCTACTTCCTGTGATAGCGACTCTACTTCCTGTGACAGTGACTCTACTTCCTGTGATAGTGACTCTACTTCCTGTGATAGTGACTCTACTTCCTGTGATAGTGACTCTACTTCCTGTGATTGCGACTCTACTTCCTGTGATAGTGACTCTACTTCCTGTGATAGCGACTCTACTTCCTGTGATAGCGACTCTACTTCCTGTGACAGTGACTCTACTTCCTGTGATAGCGACTCTACTTCCTGTGATAGCGACTCTACTTCCTGTGACAGTGACTCTACTTCCTGTGATAGCGACTCTACTTCCTGTGATAGCGACTCTACTTCCTGTGACAGTGACTCTACTTCCTGTGATAGCGACTCTACTTCCTGTGATAGCGACTCTACTTCCTGTGATAGTGACTCTTCTACTTTCGAGTCTCAGAGTGAGTCATTTTACTGTAGACAGGAAACAGCTGAGTCCAGATACGCTCATGTCTTTTGGCTTGTGGCGTGCGGTCTCTTCGTTGCCATATCCGTCTTTGAGCTTGGGGAATGGTAACATTTAAAATCTGATTCTTTTTGTGTCTGTGGTCTGTTCTTTTTGTTTTGTTTGGCGGGTTTTAGTTTTGTTTCTTTAAAATGTGACTCGAGTGCAGGTAATGGAGGCCGACCCCCCTGTGGAGCGAGGTAAACGTGTAAAACAAACATCTCACAAACCTGTGCAACATAAACTAATGATTTTATTGTCAAAGAAATTGAAGCATTCAGTTTTGGAAAAGAGACCAAAGTCACTGCTGCTCAGACTGTAGGGACTGTAGTATTTGTAGGGACTGTAGTATTTGTAGGGACTGTAGTATTTGTAGGGACTGTAGTATTTGTAGGGACTGTAGTATTTGTAGGGACTGTAGTATTTGTAGGGACTGTAGTATTTGTAGGGACTGTAGTATTTGTGTTTTCTCTGCTCATTTGAAGTACTTGGCTGCCTCTGGTTAAATGCCACTGTGCTGTGCCCCGACAAACAACATCCCACTGAGTGAAACTCTGCAGAAACACACCTCCTCACCTCCTTACCTCACCTCCTCTCCGCCTCCTCAACTCCTTCTCCTCCTCACCTCCTCACCTCCTCACCTCCTCTCCTCCTCACCTCCTCTCCTCCTCACCTCCTCTCCTCCTCACCTCCTCCTCCTCTCCTCCTCACCTCCTCACCTCCTCACCTCCTCACCTCCTCTCCTCCTCTCCTCCTCTCCTCCTCACCTCCTTACCTCCTTACCTCCTTACCTCCTCACCTCCTCACCTCCTCACCTCCTTACCTCCTTACCTCCTCACCGCTGTGGAAGGAAACGCTGCATCTGCTGCGTTTTAATTAAAGCTCCACAGTTTGGAAAATGACGAGATGAGATTTGATTTGAGATTTTTGTCAAATCTGAGAGAGACTGAATCTGAACAGATAAACAAACACAAGGACCTCAGGCATTTCAGAACATGTTTGTAGAGGTTTTTTAAAACGACAGGGTTAACAGGTTTTAAACAGAATAAGACCCAGCAGGGACACAGAGAGGACAGAGGACACAGAGAGGACAGAGGACACACAGAGAGAGGACAGAGGACACACAGAGAGGACAGAGGACGCAGAGAGAGAGGACAGAGGACACACAGAGAGGACAGAGGACACACAGAGAGAGGACAGAGGACACACAGAGAGGACAGAGGACACACAGAGAGGACATGTGACACAGAGACGTTTCAGAACATGTTTGTACAGATCTTCAGGTTTTCTGCAGTATTGTGTGAATATCAGACTATTACCTGAGTAATTACCATTTCAGTTCTGCTGCGTTCAGTCTATTTGTGCTACAGGCAGCATTCACTTTTATTCTTTAGTCCTGGTTTAGGTTTAGTCCTGGTTTAGACCTGGTTTAGTCCTGGTTTAGTCCCAGTTTAGATCTCATTCATGCATGTTTGAGTGATCTAGACTATGGAACAGCGCCCTCTGCCTGTCAGATCCTCTGAGTCTTTAATGCAGTTTGAGACTAGACTGAAAACCTGCCTCTTCTCCCTGGTATTTAAACCACGCAGGACGTGCAGGTGTTTCTTCTTCTCTCTCGTCTGTGGGTGTTATATGTTTTGTTTTGTTGTGGTTTTTTTCCAGCTCAACTGGCTTTAAAATTTGCTATAGAAGTAAACTTCAGTTGAATTAAATGTGTATATACTGACTGTGTACATGTACCTGTCGTGTTCTCAGGTGTGTCAGATGCCCTGTAGTGTACTTTGTGTACTTGTATCTCTGACACGTACCTGTCGTGTTCTCAGGTGTGTCAGATGCCCTGTAGTGTACTTTGTGTACTTGTATCTCTGACACGTACCTGTCGTGTTCTCAGGTGTGTCAGATGCCCTGTAGTGTACTTTGTGTACTTGTATCTCTGACACGTACCTGTCGTGTTCTCAGGTGTGCTGGTGTGTAAGACCGTCCCATTCGTCCAGACGACCGCCATAGTGACGGGGATACTGACCATGACCTGCATCGCCATCGAGCGCTACCAGGGCATCGTGTTCCCGCTGCAGATGAGGCGGCAGTACTCCTCCAAGCGCGCCTACAAGATGCTAGGTACTCACAAGGATCTGGGTGTTCAGACATTCTGCACCTGTCTCTCTCTCTTTATAGACACCTGTCTCTCTCTCTGTGTCTGCACCTGTCTCTCTCTATAGGCACCTGTCTCTCTCTATAGGCACCTGTCTCTCTCTATAGGCACCTGTCTCTCTCTCCTGTCTGCACCTGTCTCTCTCTCTATAGGCACCTGTCTCTCTCTATAGGACCTGTCTCTCTCTCCCTGTCTGCACCTGTCTCTCTCTCTATAGGCACCTGTCTCTCTCTATAGGCACCTGTCTCTCTCTCCCTGTCTGCACCTGTCTCTCTCTCTATAGGCACCTGTCTCTCTCTATAGGCACCTGTCTCTCTCTATAGGCACCTGTCTCTCTCTATAGGCACTTGTCTCTCTCTCTATAGGCACCTGTCTCTCTCTATAGGCACTTGTCTCTCTCTCTATAGGCACCTGTCTCTCTCTCTATAGGCACCTGTCTCTCTCTATAGGCACTTGTCTCTCTCCCTGTCTGCACCTGTCTCTCTCTATAGGCACCTGTCTCTCTCTATAGGCACCTGTCTCTCTCTATAGGCACCTGTCTGTCTCTATAGACACCTGTCTCTCTCTCTCTGTCTGCACCTGTCTCTCTCCCTGTCTGCACCTGTCTCTCTCTCTATAGGCACCTGTCTCTCTCTATAGGCACCTGTCTCTCTCTATAGGCACCTGTCTCTCTCTATAGGCACTTGTCTCTCTCCCTGTCTGCACCTGTCTCTCTCCCTGTCTGCACCTGTCTCTCTCTATAGGCACCTGTCTCTCTCTATAGGCACCTGTCTCTCTCTATATGCACCTGTCTCTCTCTGTCTGCACCTGTCTCTCTCTCTATATGCACCTGTCTCTCCTCTGGGACTCCTCTGGGTTAGTGTGAACACTCTGGACTCGTAGCGTCTTGCTCCTCGTGTAATAACGTCTTGCGCCTCGTGTAATCAGTGACACTTTTCGGTCTGTACATTAGCGTCGTCTTTCTGCTCTGAAGTGCGTGTAATCTTTTTCCATTTTCCCGGCGTGTTCTATCGCGTCTGCGTCTCGCTCACAGCTTGTGCTCGGATCGAAAAACCACTCCAGTTTGATTGACGTGTATTTAAAGACTCTGTGAGGCTAATTGTGCAGCTGTTATAGCGCGGGCCATTAGCATTAGCCTCAGTGCGTTTCTCTTCTGTCTGTAAATAAGCTGCGTTCTAGAGTTAGATGGTTTTATGTTTGGAAAAGGAGGACACGGCTTTAAGGACTGTATCAGTGTTTTAAGAAGAATTCTCCAAACGTCTGATCCACAAATGTTGAACCTTCTCGTTACTTGATTGGATCCACACAGACACATATTAATCTTATGGTTTAAAGTCCTTTTAACAACAAGGACAAACTAGACGACACAATGTGACGGCAGCCAGCTAACTCTATACTCTGCCCCCTACAGGCCTGGTGTGGATCGTCTCAGTGATTGTGGGATCGCCCATGCTCTTTGTGCAGCAGCTGGAGGTGTGTGGACGTTTCATTTATACAGATATTTATTTGTTTCCATTATAAATGCAAATTGTGCTGGTTTTCATTTAGCAGACCACAGAAAAGGCTGTAAATGCGACTAAACATGTGGCTCTAGATCGATATGGCGCCACCCTGTGGTTTAAAGTGCAGGAACGTGATCACGCTCCTGCACATGTGGACTTCATACGTGTGGACTTCATACGTGTGGACTTCATACACGTGGACTTCATACACGTGGACTTCATACACGTGGACTTCATACGTGTGGACTTCATACGTGTGGACTTCATACGTGTGGACTTCATACGTGTGGACTTCATACACGTGGACTTCATACACGTGGACTTCATACGTGTGGACTTCATACGTGTGGACTTCATACACGTGGACTTCATACGTGTGGACTTCATACGTGTGGACTTCATACGTGTGGACTTCATACACGTGGACTTCATACACGTGGACTTCATACACGTGGACTTCATACGTGTGGACTTCATACGTGTGGACTTCATACACGTGGACTTCATACGTGTGGACTTCATACGTGTGGACTTCATACACGTGGACTTCATACACGTGGACTTCATACACGTGGACTTCATACGTGTGGGGACTTCATACGTGTGGACTTCATACACGTGGACTTCATACGTGTGGACTTCATACGTGTGGACTTCATACGTGTGGACTTCATACACGTGGACTTCATACACGTGGACTTCATACACGTGGACTTCATACGTGTGGACTTCATACGTGTGGACTTATTACACGTGGACTTCATACGTGTGGACTTCATACACGTGGACTTCATACGTGTGGGACTTCATACGTGTGGACTTCATACACGTGGACTTCATACGTGTGGACTTCATACGTGTGGACTTCATACACGTGGACTTCATACACGTGGACTTCATACACGTGGACTTCATACGTGTGGACTTCATACGTGTGGACTTCATACGTGTGGACTTCATACGTGTGGACTTCATACGTGTGGACTTCATACGTGTGGACTTCATACGTGTGGACTTCATACACGTGGACTTCATACGTGTGGACTTCATACACGTGGACTTTCATACGTGTGGACTTCATACGTGTGGACTTCATACACGTGGACTTCATACACGTGGACTTCATACGTGTGGACTTCATACACGTGGACTTCATACACGTGGACTTCATACGTGTGGACTTCATACACGTGGACTTCATACGTGTGGACTTCATACGTGTGGACTTCATACACGTGGACTTCATACGTGTGGACTTCATACACGTGGACTCATACGTGTGGACTTCATACACGTGGACTTCATACGTGTGGACTTCATACGTGTGGACTTCATACACGTGGACTTCATACGTGTGGACTTCATACACGTGGACTTCATACACGTGGACTTCATACGTGTGGACTTCATACACGTGGACTTCATACGTGTGGACTTCATACGTGTGGACTTCATACACGTGGACTTCATACGTGTGGACTTCATACGTGTGGACTTCATACGTGTGGACTTCATACACGTGGACTTCATACGTGTGGGACTTCATACATGTGGACTTCATACACGTGGACTTCATACGTGTGGACTTCATACACGTGGGACTTCATACGTGTGGACTTTCATACACGTGGACTTCATACACGTGGACTTCATACGTGTGGACTTCATACACGTGGACTTCATACACGTGGACTTCATACGTGTGGACTTCATACACGTGGACTTCATACACGTGGACTTCATACACGTGGACTTCATACGTGTGGACTTCATACGTGTGGACTTCATACGTGTGGACTTCATACACGTGGACTTCATACGTGTGGACTTCATACGTGTGGGACTTCATACGTGGACTTCATACACGTGGACTTCATACGTGTGGACTTCATACGTGTGGACTTCATACGTGTGGACTTCATACGTGTGGACTTCATACGTGTGGACTTCATACGTGTGGACTTCATACACGTGGACTTCATACGTGTGGACTTCATACACGTGGACTTCATACACTGGACTTCATACGTGTGGACTTCATACACGTGGACTTCATACACGTGGACTTCATACGTGTGGACTTCATACGTGTGGACTTCATACGTGTGGACTTCATACACGTGGACTTCATACGTGTGGACTTCATACGTGTGGACTTCATACGTGTGGACTTCATACACGTGGACTTCATACGTGTGGACTTCATACACGTGGACTTCATACACGTGGACTTCATACGTGTGGACTTCATACACGTGGACTTCATACGTGTGGACTTCATACGTGTGGACTTCATACACGTGGACTTCATACGTGTGGACTTCATACACGTGGACTTCATACGTGTGGACTTCATACACGTGGACTTCATACGTGTGGACTTCATACGTGTGGACTTCATACGTGTGGGACTTCATACACGTGGACTTCATACGTGTGGACTTCATACGTGTGGACTTCATACGTGTGGACTTCATACACGTGGACTTCATACGTGTGGACTTCATACACGTGGACTTCATACACGTGGACTTCATACGTGTGGACTTCATACACGTGGACTTCATACACGTGGACTTCATACACGTGGACTTCATACGTGTGGACTTCATACACGTGGACTTCATACGTGTGGACTTCATACGTGTGGCGTCTTGTTCTTTTATAAAATGTAGAGTAATAAACAAACCAAACAGAGATTTGGGGGCGTGTCCAAACATGTGACTCTCGTGTCCATCTGTGGAACTGTTCTGTTTGTGAAATTTCAATAAAAAATATCCAACAAAAATGTATCTTTTTATGCTAACTAACGGTGTATGCTAACTATCTTCATATGCTAACCTCTTTGTATTTTAACCTCTTTTTATGCTAACCTCTTTGTTTGCTAACTGTATGCTAACTATTTGTATGCTAACCTCTTTGTATGCTAACTATTTCTACGCTAACTAGCCTCTCGTGTGTCGTGCTGTAATCTTCAGGTGAAGTACGACTTCCTGTACGACCACTACCACGTGTGCTGTCAGGAGAGTTGGCGCTCGCTGACGCACCGACAGGCGTACACCACATTCATCATGGTGGCGCTGTTCCTGCTGCCTCTGCTCACTATGCTGTTTCTCTACACGCGCATCGGCATCGAGCTCTGGATACACAAACGCGTCGGAGACTCGTCCGTCCTCAACACCATGAACCTCCGAGAGATCAACAAGATCTCAGGGTAAGGACGCCGTCGGAGAAAGGGACAAAAAGGACGGGACTTGGATCTATGTGCAGGTCACTGAACGCACGTTTTATTTTAAATAAACTAAAAACAAAAGACACATATAGTAACATTTAAAACCAGGTCACATGACTGTGGCTAAGAACGAGCCGAGACGAGATGAACCGAGATGAAACGAGATGAACCGAACTGAGACGACAGGAACTCAGATGAACCAATACACACATTTATATTTACATTCACACACACATTTAGAAATACATTTTATAAATGTATTTATAGATACATTTATAAATACATTAATACATTTATAAATACATTTATACAGTGGTATCTTCTTCTGTTGTGCTGCTAAGTGAAAAAAAAGAATCATCTAAATCCTAAAGTGTGTAAAGTGAATGAATCAGTCATTAGAAAACGGCCCTCATTCACACTCTGACCCACTTGGGCCGCTGTCACAGTGGGCCACACGTACAGAGGCTCATCTACATTTGAAAGACACTGTTCTTCAGCCTCGAATTCTCAGAAACGAGACGTACGAGAAGTGAACACGAGCCAGTGTATTTTCAGAAAAGAGAATCAGAGTGAATTATCCCGGGTCTTATTCAAACGCAAAGAGAATCGATGAATTATCCCGGGTCTTATTCAAACGCAAAGAGAATCGATGAATTATCCCGGGTCTTATTCAAACACAAAGAGAATCGATGAATTATCCCGGGTCTTATTCAAACGTTAATCTGTGTCAATGTAAAGATCCTGAATTAAACAAAAGTGAATCTTATGAGTTTAATCCATGTGATAATAGTGATTAACAATGGATAATTAAAGCTCCTTTATTACTCAAAACTGACTCTTGTAGCTTTAATCCATGTTCTAATCCTGTTTGGATTGCAAAGCTCAAAATGCTCTGCTCCACCTTGTGATGTCATCAAGTGGGAGTTTTAACATCTCCTTTTACCTTTAGTTCAGTCGAGATAAGTGACTCCAGGACTGAAAAGATCCAGATGATTCTAGTGAAGGTGGAGTTTAAAAACACAGTGGAGCACTTCCTGTATCACCACATGATGACACATGATGATAATAGTGTAATGTGGGCCAGTACAATAGTGTAATGTGGGCCAGTATAATAGTGTAATGTGGGCCAGTAGAAGTGTAATGTGGACCAGTAGAAGTGTAATGTGGGCCAGTAGAAGTGTAATGTGGGCCAGTACAATAGTGTAATGTGGGCCAGTATAATAGTGTAATGTGGGCCAGTAGAAGTGTAATGTGGACCAGTAGAAGAAGTGTAATGTGGCCCAGTAGAAGTGTAATGTGGGCCAGTAGAAGTGTAATGTGGGCCAATATAAGTGTAATGTGGGCCAGTATAATAGTGTAATGTGGGCCAGTAGAAGTGTAATGTGGACCAGTAGAAGTGTAATGTGGGCCAGTATAAGTGTAATGTGGGCCAGTAGAAGTGTAATGTGGGCCAGTAGAAGTGTAATGTGGGCCAGTATAAGTGTAATGTGGGCCAGTAGAAGTGTAATGTGGGCCCGTATAAGTGTAATGTGGGCCAGTATAATAGTGTAATGTGGGCCAGTATAAGCGTAATGTGGGCCAGTAGAAGTGTAATGTGGGCCCAGTAGAAGTGTAATGTGGGCCAGTATAATAGTGTAATGTGGGCCCGTATAAGTGTAATGTGGGCCAGTAGAAGTGTAATGTGGGCCTGTATAATAGTGTAATGTGAGCCAGTAGAAGTGTAATGTGGGCCAGTAGAAGTGTAATGTGGGCCAGTAGAAGTGTAATGTGGGCCCGTATAAGTGTAATGTGGGCCAGTAGAAGTGTAATGTGGGCCCGTATAAGTGTAATGTGGGCCAGTAGAAGTGTAATGTGGGCCCGTATAAGTGTAATGTGGGCCAGTAGAAGTGTAATGTGGGCCTGTAGAAGTGTAATGTGGGCCAGTAGAAGCGTAATGTGGGCCAGTAGAAGTGTAATGTGGACCAGTAGAAGTGTAATGTGGGCCAGTATAATAGTGTAATGTGGGCCAGTAGAAGTGTAATGTGGACCAGTAGAAGTGTAATGTGGGCCAGTAGAAGTGTAATGTGGGCCAGTAGAAGCGTAATGTGGGCCAGTAGAAGTGTAATGTGGGCCAGTAGAAGTGTAATGTGGACCAGTAGAAGCGTAATGTGGGCCCGTATAAGTGTAATGTGGGCCAGTAGAAGTGTAATGTGGGCCAGTAGAAGTGTAATGTGGACCAGTAGAAGCGTAATGTGGACCAGTAGAAGCGTAATGTGGACCAGTAGAAGTGTAATGTGGGCCAGTAGAAGTGTAATGTGGGCCTGTATAATAGTGTAATGTGGGCCAGTAGAAGTGTAATGTGGGCCTGTATAATAGTGTAATGTGGGCCAGTAGAAGTGTAATGTGGGCCTGTATAATAGTGTAATGTGGGCCAGTATAAAGTGTAATGTGGCCCTATAAGTGTAATGTGGGCCAGTAGAAGTGTAATGTGGGCCTGTATAATAGTGTAATGTGGGCCAGTAGAAGTGTAATGTGGGCCTGTATAATAGTGTAATGTGGGCCAGTAGAAGTGTAATGTGGGCCAGTATAATAGTGTAATGTGGGCCAGTAGAAGTGTAATGTGGGCCTGTATAAGTGTAATGTGGGCCAGTAGAAGTGTAATGTGGGCCTGTATAATAGTGTAATGTGGGCCAGTAGAAGTGTAATGTGGGCCAGTAGAAGTGTAATGTGGGCCCGTATAGCTGGGCCTTCACGTGTCTCTAAACTGGATTGTTCCTCTGAGAGCCTGTGTGGCTCAGACAGCTGCACTTCTCTATAGATAAAACACCAGAGTTATATTGAGTTTTGTTTTGTGACCTGAGGAAAAGCTGCCAGGTGGTTTTCGTTCATCTGTTGATCTAAAAAAGTAAAGATCGTGGACTTTTCGTGGTACAAAGCTGCAGAAATGGTTTTAAAGGCAGACGCCACACAATAGTAACACTTTAAAACAACCACACCTTTAAGGGCCTTACTAAAACACGAACAAAGACTCATCATGAACAGTTTATCAAAACTGCACTGTCACTTTTCTGCTTCCTGCTTGTTTCCATGGAGATGTCTTTGCTTTGCCTGTAATGTTCCGCAGTATGGCTTTAAAGTTAAATGTAGATGTTTTTAAAGCTCTAAACACACGTGAGCGGGCTCGCCTGTCCGCAGATCTGACCTGTAACCTGCCTTTTGACAGAAAAAAGAAGCGAGCCGTGAAGATGATGATCACGATCGTCCTTCTGTTCACCGTGTGCTGGGCGCCGTTCCACACCGTGCACATGCTCTTCGAGTACAGTGAGTCATTATTATTATTATTATTATGATGATTATTTTATTATTATTAATATTATTATTATTATTATTATCATTATTATTATTATTATTATTATTATTATTATCATCCTGTATCATCAATAATAACCTGTATTTATTTAAAAAGGCACAATACACATTTATATATACTGTATGTACACATATATATGTACTTATATTTACAGATGTACATCATGGATAAGCCTTCCCTTTATCTGTCTGTCTGCCCTCATCTCTCTCTCCCTCCCTCCTTCTCTTCCTCCTTCTCTTCCTCCTTCTCTTCCTCCTTCTCTTTCTCCCTTCTCTTCTCTTCCTCCTTCTCTTCCTCCTTCTCTTCCTCCTTCTTCTTCTCCTTCTTCTTCCCCTCTTCTCTTTCTCTTCTCTTCCTTTCCTTCCCTTCTCTTTCCTCCCTTCTCTTCCTCCTTCTCTTTCTTCCTTCCTTCCTTCCTTCTTAATTTTCTCCTTCTCCTCTTCCTCCTTTCTCTTCTTCCTGTCTCTTTCTCCTTTTCTCTTTTCTCCTTCTCTTCTCCTTCTATTCCCCTTCTCTTCACTCCTTCTCTTCCTCTTCTCTTCTTCCCTCTCTTACTCCTTCTTCCTCTCCTTCTTCTTCCTCCTTCTCCCTCTCTTCCTCTTCTCTTCCTTCTCTTCCTCCTTCTCTCTCCTCCTTCTCTTCCTCCTTCTCTTTCCTCCTTCTCTTTCCTCCTTCTCTTTCCCCTTCTCTTCCTTCCTTCCTTCTCTTCCTCGTCTCTTCCTCCTTCTCTTCTCTTCCCTCATTCTCTTTCCTTCCTTCTCTTCTCCTTCTCTTTCTCCTTCTCTTCCTCCTTCTCTTTCTCCTTCTCTTCCTCCTTCTCTTCCTCCTTCTCTTCCTCTGCTCTTCCTGGCCCTAGCCCTGTTGTTTTCCTTGTTATTTAGGTGTGAACATCATGTTTTTCCCGTGTTCTTTCAGACGACCTGGAGAACAAATACGACGGCGTGACGGTGAACATGCTCGTAGCTGTGGTCCAGGCGATCGGCTTCTTCAACAGCTTCAACAACCCCATCGTCTACGCCTTTATGAACGAAAAACTTCAAAAAAGAGCTGCGTCTCCACCCTCTCCCACTGCCTGCGCAAGCCCAGCCACCACCAGCAGGGCGGCGCCGTGGTCGTGCCTAAACTCAGCGTCCAGTTCATCAAACCTCGGAGCAGAGAAGCCTTCATCGAATCGGCGAGCACTTCCAAGCAAAACTTGAACGACAACAATCCGCTAATGTTATCGCAAGGGGAGAGCTCCAAGAGGATTCTGGGAGAAAAAATTAACACGATACAAAACAGAGCTACCAGCGAACAGCTCGTCTTTGGTCAAATGAACGAAAACCAAACGAGGGTTCGCTTCTACTTTGGTTGGACTGAGGAACAGGTGTGCTAACGTTTAGCTTGTGTGATTACTGTTACAACTATGGTGGCTGCAAAAGGACAAATTCATTTGACAATTTTTGTGCCAAATAAATGCAGCAGGAGCTGATGTACAGAGGCTGGACTGTCTGCAGGACCGGTGCACGAAGAATGACTCCAGGACGGTGGCTGTGAAAGTCCAGTTTACAACTATGCTAACGTTTAGCGAGGTTAAGTAGCAATGGATTGGTGTGATCTGTTATAACTAGTACGGTGGCTGCAAAAGGACAATTTATTTGCCAGTTTCCGTAGCCAATGATTGAAGCAAGAGTCGACCTACACGACGGGTCCATTTACAAAAATGCTAACTGTTAGCTTGGTCAAATAGCAGTTTATTCTAGCCAGTTCTTTTATTTCTTTGTGCTCAGTCCAATCAACCAGTTTACGAAGAAACACGAAGTACGGTGACGGCAAGAAGCTAATCTGCTGAAATGTTGTAATCATTCTACATTCATACTGACGCAGGCAGGTGAGTGACAGAAGGAAGTAAGTTCTTATTATGGATTATAAATATGTATGGGAAAAAGCGAAGGACTACGGTGGCTTCCTGAAGGATAAATGATGAACATCCAGAGAAGACGTGACGCTCATCTTGGCTTTGGACGTTTTAGGAGCCAGATATGAACTACAGGGGCTGCAAAGGGACATTTTCAGGGCGGATGGCAGATAGTTTATGTTTAATCATTGAAACTACATTCGCTGTCGATGCAGTTCTTGTTTTTGTAGCTAAACTGTTTGACTAGTTGAAGGAAACAGCGTCTAATCATCTTGGTGCTAAGAAAATTGTAAAAATCGTTTATTTCTCTGTCAAAAGGGGTTAGTACTGGATAGATGTTTTTTTTGTTCTTTTTCCCACAAACTACAACCACTACTTTACCTCGTTCAGCTAACCGCTCCTGTCCAAACGTGTGGACAGGTGTGTCATTATCGTGACGACAAAACTACATTTTCCTAACTAACAATATGCAAATAAATGCGTCACGACCAACAAACACAGCACAGGGATCGAACCTGCAACCTCTGATTTACCTGCTGCTGCCCATTTGAAACTAAAAGTTTTGGTTAGAGATTGTTTCATATAAAATCTACCAACTTGGTTTTCAATACTTTTTTTTAAATGGTGCCCTTCAAACACTCTATGCTAGCAGGTTAGCTCTGTGTGTTCATATAAACAGTCTATGCTAGCAAGTTAGCCATGTCCATTTATATAAACAGTCTATGCTAACGTGCTAGCATAGAGTGTTTATATGAACACACAGAGCTAACCTGCTAGCATAGACTGTATATATAAATACACAGAGCTAACCTGCTAGCATAGACTGTTTATATGAACACACAGAGCTAACGTGCTAGCATAGACTGTTTATATGAACACACAGAGCTAACGTGCTAGCATAGAGTGTTTGAAGGGCACCATTTAAAAAAAAGTATTGAAACCAAGTTGGTCCATTTTATATGAAACAATCTCTAACCAAAACTTTTAGTTTCAAATGGGCAGCAGCAGGTAAATCAGAGGTTGCAGGTTCGATCCCTGTGCACAAGACACTTAACCTGCCACCATTGTGTAACTACTACTGCAACTACAACCACCAGTCTGCTGCAACTACTACTAATACTACTACTACAACTACTACTACTTCAACTACAACCACCAGTCTGCTGCAACTACTACTAATACTACTACTACAACAACAACTACTACTACTACAACTACTACTACTGCAACTACAACCACCAGTCTGCTACAACTAATACTACTACACAACTACTATATGCTCAGGTTCAACATTGTGAATTTACTTTTTTGGACATTTCAACAAAAAAGCAGTTAATCAATAGCATTAGCTTAGCATTAGCATTTGCCTTAGCCTTAGCATTAGCCTTAGCATTAGCGGTAGCATTTAGCCCTTAGCCTAGCATTAGCCCTTAAAATTAGCATTAGCATTTTGCCTTAGCATTAGCCTTAGCGGTTAGCATAGCATTAGCCTTAGCATTAGCCTTAGCATTAGCCTTAGCATTAGCATTAGCATTAGCCTTAGCCAACAGTTCTTCATTCAAATGAACAATCGCACTGACCACAGGCTCGTTCACTTTTGTGTTATTTTATGTACTTATGGCTCATGTGTATTGTGTCACTATGGTAACTGGCTGAAGATTCTGCCATAGGACACTTGTGTAGAACCCCAGCGTGACGTCTCTTTCAGTACCAATAAGAGACAGAGGGTAAACTGTTGTAGTACACAGTGTCGTTTTTGTGTATGTTTATTTTCAGTTTTTGACAGTTTGTCTGATGCACCTGGAGGAGTCTCGTGTTTTCTACAGATTTTAAATAAGTCAAAAACGTGTTTTGTTTCTGTTTCTTCTGTTTCTGTTTCTGTTTTGTACCTGCCTCAGACGATTAAAGTGGTGCAGCTGTGAAGTTCTCCCCAAAGGAAACAAAACTCAAGTAAAGGAAGGGCATCTGACTTAAACAGAACACAAACCAGCTTTTAATCACATCCTTCTCTCATAAATATGGACCTGGAGCTGCTTCTATATGGTTCTCACTCAGGACCTGGAGCTGCTTCTTATGGCTCTCACTCAGGACCTGGAGATGCTTCTATATGGTTCTCACTCAGCAGGACCTGGAAGCTGCTTCTTTATGGTTCTCACTCTGCAAAATTCCTTTTAAGCCAAAGACTCAAATAGTGGCGCTTCATTAAAGGGGCAGGAGTGTTATCGACCTGTAGAAAACATCTGGAAACTTAAAGAGGAGAAAAGAAAGTTCCTCATCAGAAACATGAAGAGGTTTAGCAGTACGAGCCTGTACGAGGCTCCGCCCACAAATCTACATCACCCATGCTCCCACACGACAATCTTTAATACCCCCAGGAGTAAATACCTCCTCTTTATACCCCATAGAAGTAAATACTTACCTCTTAATACACCATAGAAGTAAATTTTTTTTTTACCTCCTTCTGTAATACCCCACAGAAGTAAATACTCCTCTTTAATACCCCACACAGAAGTAAATACCTCCTCTTTAATACTCCACAGGAGTAAAACACTCCTCTTAATGACCCCACAGAGTAAATACCTCCTCTTTAATACTCCCCAGGAGTAAATACCTCCTCTTTAATACCCTACAGAAGTAATACCTCCTCTTTAATACCCCACAGAAGTAAAATACCTCATCTTTACTACCCCACAGAAGTAAATACCTCATCTTAATACCCTACAGAAGTAAATACCTCTCTTCTAATACCCCACAGAGGTAAATAACCTCCTCTTTAATACCCCACAGAAGTAAATACCTCCTCTTTAATTACCCTACAGAGTAAATACCTCCTACTTTAATACCCCACAGGAGTAAATACCTCCTCTTTAATACCCCACAGAAGTAAATACTCCTCTTTAAGTACAGTGTCAGAGGTTTTTGCACAGGTACAATTCAAGACAAGTTTATTTTCAATATTGTCAAACAAAAAACACTGAACATGCCTCTACCGTTTTGAGCGCCACCGGTGGAACCTGAGTGTTAACCTGCTCATGTTTTCCATTTGTGCAAATGGACGGAAACGACGGAAAAGTCCGACACAGAAACATGAAAAAGTACGACTCTGTACGAAGCTTTTATGGAGAAATATTTTAGACACATCTTTGCAAAACATATATAAAGTTGTAATTTTTTGTAGCCTGTTTGTACATTAGCTAGCTGGCACATTAGCTAATGGCACGTTAGCTTCTTTGCATGTTAGCTTCTTTGCATGTTAGCTTGTTTGCACGTTAGCTCGTTTTTTCTGTTGAATGTTCTGATCTGTGTTTTGTGTTGTATTTTGTGGCGTGTCATTGTTGATTTTAAAATGAAAATCCGGGTTTATCTGTTTTTTTTGGCACTTTCCTGAAGCGAGTTTTCAGTTTAAATATGATTTTGTGCCGCCTGACGCTGCAAACGCCTCAGTCATTTCAGTGACACATTAGTTTTTTTTTATTAGTTATTTTAAAGTGTTATTTTTTGTGACATGCTTCATTAAACCGAACTCTAAAACAACTGTGTCTCTGTGTCGCTTTGTCGCTGCTCAAAAAATGAGAGGAACAATCTTTAAAAAAGAGTATAACATCCTCTGTCAGTCAAACTCTGGGACCATTGATGTGGTTTCAGAAGCTTCAGGGGGGTTTCTTCAGTTTCAGGTGTTTTGTTGTTCATGAAATAAAACACTCAGGTGTCAATAGAGGCAACAGTCAGACCCAAAACCAGGAATGTTTCCAGGTTGAGCCACTGGTATTTTCCATCGTCTCTTCTGGCAGATTTTTTTACTGACTGCCTTTTCCTTGTCTTGGATCACATTATGATTATTGGATGTGGTACCTGGAGGCTGCAGAGGTTGTGTCCACCAATCCTCCAGGTGGAACATCAATACAAGAAGGTGTGTGTCTCAGCACAAAGAGCAGGACTAGATTCAGAGACAGTTCCTCCAGCAGAGCTGGGCAGGGCGTAGAAGGTCCTCAAACCCTCGGCAGGAATCGGTATCTGCCTCATTTGTGCAGGGAGGAACAGGAATGAGCACTGCCAGAGCCCCACAGAATGACCTCCAGCCACTGGTGTGAATGTTTTCTGACCAAACAACCAGAAACAGACTCCACGAGGCGCTGAGGGCCCCACGTCCTGTAGTGGCCCCTGTGCTCACTGCCCAGCACCGTTTAGAGCTCCACTGGCATTTGTCATTAGACCACAGAATCAGGGAAGTGCTCCACTGGCGTCCTGTGCTCTTCACCGATGAGTCAGGTTCAACGTCTGAACACGACACACGGTGAAAGAGTCTGAGAGACGCGCGCGGGAGAACGTCAACGCTGGCCTCAACACACTGAGCCAAACGAGCGGTTTTGGTGGTGGGGTCCAGTGATGGTCTGAGGAGGTTTGGTGGTGGGTCAGTGATGGGTCTGAGGAGAGTTTGGTGGTGGGTCAGTGATGGTCTGAGGAGGCATATCTCTGAAGGAAATGCACAGACCTCTACAGGTTAGATAGTGACATCCTGACACCATTAGGTTTAGGGGTAAAATCCTTGGACCCTGTCAGACCCTGGCTGGCAGTGGGACCTGGTTCCTCCTGATGCAGGACGATGACCTTTGAACCTATGTGTCCAGAGTCTGCAGGCAGCTCCTGGAGGATGATGGTATTGATACTATTGACTGGGCCTGATGTGCACCTGAACCTAAACCCAGTTTTTTTTTTAGTAACACCTCTGAGACATTATGTTCGGTCCATCCGGCGCCTCCAGGTTTCTCCTCAGACTGTCCAGGAGCTCAGTGATGTTTCTGGTCCAAATCTGGGAGGAGATCCTCCAAGAACCATCCGCCTTCATGAGGAGCCCCGCCGTCGTCAGGCACAAGCCGAGAGGGCCACACTCACGAGGGCCACAACTCACGAGGGCCCCACTCACGAGGGCCACACTCACGAGGGCCCACTCTACGAGGGCCAGACACTCACCACCTGAGGAGCATTTTGGGTGAGTAATAATAACATTTTGGCAAAATAGACCC
>JAIEZT010000122.1:217168-244668 GCA_019594935.1 Periophthalmus modestus
ATACAGGACATACACCACACCATATACCATATAAGGACATACACCACATACCATATAAGGACATACACCACATACCATATAAGGACATACACCACATACCATATAAGGACATACACCACATACCATATAAGGACATACACCATATACCATATAAGGACATACACCACATACCATATAAGGACATACACCACATACCATATAAGGACATACACCACATACCATATAAGGACATACACCATATACCATATAAGGACATACACCACATACCATATAAGGACTACACCATACCATATAAGGACATATACCACCGTATACCATATAAGGACATACACCATGTAACCATATAAGGACATACACCATATACCATATAAGGACATACACCATGTATACCATATAAGGACATACACCATATACCATATAAGGACATACCCACACCATATAAGGACCATATAAGGACATACACCGTATACCATATAAGGACATGTACCATATAAGGACATACACCGTATACCATATAAGGACATACACCGTATACCATATAAGGACATACACATACACCATATACCATATAAGGACATACACCATATACCATATAAGGACATACACCGTATACCATATAAGGACATACACCGTATACCATATAAGGACATACACCGGATACCATATAAGGACATACACATACACCGTATACCATATAAGGACATACACATACCATATACCATATAAGGACATACACCATATACCATATAAGGACATACACCGTATATACCATATAAGGACATACACATACCATACCCATATAAGGACATACACCACATACCATATAAGGACATACACCACATACCATATAAGGACATACACCGTATACCATATAAGGACATACACCACATACCATATAAGGACATACACCACATACCATATAAGGACATACACCATATACCATATAAGGACATACACCATATACCATATAAGGACATACACCACATACCATATAAGGACATACACCATGTACCATATAAGGACATACACCGTATACCATATAAGGACATACACCATGTACCATATAAGGACATACACCATATACCATATAAGGACATACACCATGTACCATATAAGGACATACACCGTATACCATATAAGGACATACACCGTGTACCATATAAGGACATACACCGTATACCATATAAGGACATACACCGTATACCATATAAGGACATACACCGTATACCATATAAGGACATACACCGTATACCATATAAGGACATACACCGTATACCATATAAGGACATACACCATGTACCATATAAGGACATACACCATGTACCATATAAGGACATACACCATGTACCATATAAGGACATACACCATGTACCATATAAGGACATACACCATATACCATATAAGGACATACACCGTATACCATATAAGGACATATACCATGTACCATATGAGGACATATACCATATAAGGACATACACCGTATACCATATAAGGACACGCGCCGTATATCATATAAGGACATACACCATATACCATATAAGGACATACACCGTATACCATATAAGGACACGCGCCCGTAAACCATATAAGGACATACGCCGTATACCATATAAGGACATACGCCGTATACCATATAAGGACATACGCCGTATACCATATAAGGACATACGCCGTATACCATATAAGGACATACACCGTATACCATATAAGGACATACACCATGTACCATATAAGGACATACACCGTATACCATATAAGGACATACACCACATACCATATAAGGACATACACCGTATACCATATAAGGACACACACCATGTACCATATAAGGACATACACCGTATACCATATAAGGACATACACCACATACCATATAAGGACATACACCGTATACCATATAAGGACACACACCATATACCATATAAGGACATACACCATGTACCATATGAGGACATATACCATATAAGGACATACGCCGTATACCATATAAGGACATACACCGTATACCATATAAGGACATACACCATGTACCATATAAGGACTACACCGTATACCATATAAGGACATACACCACATACCATATAAGGACATACACCGTATACCATATAAGGACACACACCATATACCATATAAGGACATACACCATGTACCATATGAGGACATATACCATATAAGGACATACACCATATACCATATAAGGACATACACCATATACCATATAAGGACATGCGCCGTGTACCATATAAGGACATACACCGTATACCATATAAGGACATACACCATATACCATATAAGGACATACGCCGTGTACCATATAAGGACATACACCATATACCATATAAGGACATACGCCGTGTACCATATAAGGACATACGCCGTGTACCATATAAGGACATACACCATATACCATATAAGGACATACGCCGTGTACCATATAAGGACATACGCCGTGTACCATATAAGGAAACAGGAAACACTTGTAAATAATATGAACCAGGACTGGAGGCCTTCCTGCTCTTGCCTGTGTATTTGATGTAGAAGTTCTGGTCCCCAGTGTGTCTATATAAGATAAGATATGATAAGATAAGATATGCCTTTATTAGTCCCACAGTGGGGAAATATATATATATATATATAAGTACCTTGGTATCCCACAAGCAAATGGCAACCTTGAAGAGGAAACAAGGAAAGTAGCCACGGCCAAATACCTCAGACGAGTAAGGCAAGTCCTAAGGAGTCAGCTCAATGGCAAGAATAAGACCCAGGCAATAAACAGCTACGCCCTGCCAGTAATCAGATACACAACAGGAATCATAAGCCAAAGGAGGAGATACAGACACAGATGTTAAGACACGAAAGCTCCTGACCTGCATGGCGGGTTCCACCCCAAATCCAGCACCCTGAGATTGTACGAGCCGTAAGGAAGGAGGCCGAGGACTAGTGAGTGTGAGAGCCACAGTCCAGGATGAAACATCCAAGATCCACAAGTACATCCAGGACAAGGCCCCAACAGAGGACGTGCTCAGCGAATGTCTCAGACAGTGGAGTGCAGAGGAAGAGGAGCTGGAGGAACCATCATGGAAGGACAAGCCCCTGCATGGGATGTACCACCGGAACAAAACTGAAGTGGCTGATATCAAGAAATCCTATCAATGGCTTGAGAAAGCTGGACTGAAGGACAGCACAGAGGCACTCATCCTGGCTGCACAGGAGCAGGCCTTGAGCACAAGAGCAATAGAGGCCCAGATCTACCACACCAGACAAGACCCACGGTGTAGGCTGTGCAAAGAGGCCCCTGAGACAATCCAGCACATAACTGCAGGTTGTAAGATGCTGCAGGGAAAGCAAACATGGAGCGACATAACCAAGTGGCGGGCATAGTGTACAGAAACATCTGTGCAGAGTACGGACTGGAAACCCCAAGGTCAAGGTGGGAAATACCTCCAAAGGTAGTGGAGAATGATCGAGCCAAGATCCTGTGGGACTTCCAGATACAGACTGACAGATGGAGATGGACCAACCGGACATAGTGGAGGTGGAGAAACAACAGAGCAAAGCCGTTGTGGTGGACATCGCAGTACCAAGCGATGGGAACATCAGGAAAAAGGAGCATGAGAAACTAGAGAAATACCAGGGGCTCAAAGAAGAGCTGGAGAAAGCCTGGAAGGTGAAGGCCTCAGTGGTGCCCGTGGTCATCGGACTCGGGGCAGTGACCCCCAAACTGGAGGAGAGACTACAGCAGATCCCAGGAGAAACATCAGACATCTCAGTCCAGAAAAGTGCAGTACTAGGAACAGCAAAGATACTGCGCAGAACCCTCAAGCTCCCAGGCCTCTGGTAGAGAACACCCGCGGAGGGTGAGGAGGAGATTTTTTACAGATATATATATATATATATATATATATATATATATATATATATATATATATATATATATATATATATATATATACATATAGTGTGTGTGTGTGTATGTATATATATATATATGAGTGTGTATGTATATATATATGTGTGTGTATGTGTGTATATATATATATATATATATATAATATATGTATATATATATATATATATATATATATGTCAAGTTCTCCTCTTCAAAAGACGAGAGAGGTACTGGAGGATTTTTTAATTAATTAATGGTAAATTCCTCAGTAAAATAAGTACTGGTCAGGATTAGTGTCTCTCTCAGACGTGTTCTTGTTCTTTTCTTCTCCTCTGTCCTCCACTCGTTCCCTGTATTAATGGCTCCTGTTTGACTCGTTCTCAGTATAAAAGACACCTGTCCACAACCTCAAACAGTCACACTCCAAACTCCACTATGGCCAAGACCAAAGACACGTCAAAGGAACCACAAACAAAACTGTGACCTGCACCAGGCTGAAGACTCAATCTGCAACAGGTGAGCAGCTCGTGTGAACAAATCAACTGTGGAGAATTATTAGAAAATGGAAGAAAGACACTGATAATCTCCCTCCATCTGGGGCTCCACAAGATCTCACCCCGTGGGGTCAAAATGACACAAGAACGAGGAGCAAAACTCCCAGAACCACACGGGGGACCTAGTGAACGACCTGCAGAGGGACCAAAGTAACAAAGGCACCATCAGTAACACACTACGACCAGGGACTCAAATCCTGCAGAGACGTGTCCCCCTGATTAAGGACATGTCCAGGCCCGTCTCAAGTTTTGGATTTGGATGATCCAGAAGAGACTGGGACAATGTCAGAAGATCAGATCATGGTGTTTGGAGAAAGATGCTGAGCTGATCCAAAGACCAGACCTACTGTGGAGCATGAGGAAACATCAGACCTACTGTGGAGCATGAGGAAACATCAGACCTACTGTGGAGCCTGAGGAAACATCAGACCTACTGTGGAGCCTGAGGAAACATCAGACCTACTGTGGAGCATGAGGAAACATCAGGCTCTGGGCTGTTTTTCTGGGACCAGGACGACGACTGATCCGTGTAAAGACAGAATGAAAGAGACATGTATCGTGAGATTCTGAGTGAAAACCTCCTTCCATCAGCGAGGGCAGTGAAGATGAAACGTGTCTGGGTCTTTTCAGCGACCACAATGATCCAAACACACGACGAAGGAGCGGCTTCAGAAGAAGCATTTCAAGGTCCTGGAGTGGCCCAGTCTCCAGATAAAACCCCAGAGAAAATGTTTGGAGGGAGGTGAAAGTCCCAGAACATCACTGCTCTAGAGGAGATCTGCAGGAGGAATGGACCAAACTACAGCAACAGAGAGAAAACCTGAGACAGAAAACGTCTGACCTCACCAAATACTTGTTTCCATGGAAACAAGCCAAAGAGTCAGGTTTGTGGAGAGGCGAGCCTGCTCACAGTGAGGACATGTTTTTCAGTGCCTTAAACACAACTAAAATAAACATGCTTTTATTGTGTTTTTAGTATATTTTTATTCAGAAAGTTCCCTAGTGTAGCTTTAAAAATAACCTCGAGCTAAACTTAGAAAGCAGAAGGTCTGAGTGTGAGCGCTGTGTTGGTTTTGAGGAAGTGACATCACGCTGATGCGGTCTCCTGGGTAACTCTGCGGTCATGTGACTCCAGGGTCATGTGACTCCAGGGTCATGTGACTCCAGGGTCATGTAACTCTGCGGTCATGTGACTCCACGGTCATGTGACTCCACGGTCATGTGACTCCAGGGTCATGTGACTCCAGGGTCATGTGACTCCAGGGTCATGTGACTCCAGGGTCATGTGACTCCACAGTCACAGTCTGTACGTCTGTGATGTCACTTCCTGTCAGCACGCTTCAGTATTTACACATTTATTTTATTTTGGTTAAAACTGAAGTTAATTTTTTAAATGAATCTTCACTGTCACTTTTTCACCCGCTCGTCTCCATGGAGATGATGATACTGGGCTGGAATATTCCACAATATGGCTTTAAACTTATGCAGCTATTTTTAGTGCGTGTTTGCACTGAAGCCCTGACCCTTGAACCAAGTCCTGGTTTAGACCTGGTTTAGTCCTGGTTTAGTCCTGGTTTAGTCCTGGTTTAGTCCTGGTTTAGACCTGGTTTAGTCCTGGTTTAGTCCTGGTGTAGTCCTGGTTTAGACCTCGTTTAGTCCTGGTTTAGACCTGGTTTAGTCCTGGTTTAGTCCAGGTTTAGACCTGGTTTAGTCCTGGTTTAGACCTGGTTTAGTCCTGGTTTAGTCCTGGTTTAGACCTGGTTTAGTCCTGGTTTAGTCCTGGTTTAGACCTGGTTTAGACCTGGTTTAGTCCTGGTTTAGTCCTGGTGTAGTCCTGGTTTAGACCTCGTTTAGTCCTGGTTTAGTCCTGGTTTAGTCCTGGTTTAGTCCTGGTTTAGTCCTGATTTAGTTCTGGTTTAGTCCCGGTTTAGTCCTGGTTTAGTCCTGGTTTAGTCCTGGTTTAGACCTGGTTTAGACCTGGTTTAGTCCTGGTTTAGTCCTGGTTTAGACCTGGTTTAGACCTGGTTTAGTCCTGGTTTAGTCCTGGTTTAGACCTGGTTTAGACCTGGTTTAGTCCTGGTTTAGTCCTGGTTTAGACCTGGTTTAGTCCAGGTTTAGACCTGGTTTAGTCCTGGTTTAGACCTGGTTTAGTCCTGGTTTAGTCCTGGTTTAGACCTGGTTTAGTCCTGGTTTAGTCCTGGTTTAGTCCTGGTTTAGTCCTGGTTCTGTTTGTTATGAGGTCATGAGTCAGCAGAGGTTTGTTTTCAAAGGTGAATGACCCCAAAGTGAAACTGGAGTCCCTCTGAAACTGGTCATACCCCTAAACCTGGACTAAACCTGGACTAAACCTGGACTAAACCTGGACTAAACCTGGATTAAATCGAGTCCAAAACTCTTGAACTTTCCTTGACCCACTTCTCTGATCCTTCTGGTCTGACGGTAAGAATTGTTTTAGTCCAAGTTTAGTCCTTGATTAATCCTGGTTTAGTCCTAGTTTAGACCTGGTTCAGTCCTGGTCTAGTCCTGGTTTAGTCCTGGTTTAGTCCTGGTTTAGTCCTGGTTTAGACCTGGTTTAGACCTGGTTTAGTCCTGGTTTAGTCCTGGTTTAGTCCTGATTTAGTTCTGGTTTAGTCCTGGTTTAGTCCAGGTTTAGTCCTGGTTTAGTCCTGGTTTAGTCCAGATTTAGTTCTGGTTTAGTCCTGGTTTTGTCCTGGTTTAGTCCCGGTTTAGTCCTGGTTTAGTCCCGGTTTAGTCCCGGTTTAGTCCCGGTTTAGTCCCGGTTTAGTCCTGGTTTAGTCCCGGTTTAGTCCTGGTTTAGTCCCGGTTTAGTCCTGGTTTAGTCCCGGTTTAGTCCATATCTTCTTGTATTTCCAGCTCTGTGGTGGTGGACTTCCATGGCCCTGGTGCTGCAGATCGTTGGCCTGGTGTTGGGGCTCTTCTCGTGGGGACTCACTTCCAGCTGCACCTCCTCTCACCACTGGAAGGTACGTCAGTCTGGAAGAGTCACGCAAAACAAAGCCCCTGAACCAGACCCCCTCCGGCCCCTGAACCGGACCCCCTCCGGCCCCTGAACCGGACCCCCTCCGGCCCCTGAACCAGACCCCCTCCGCCCCCTGAACCAGACCCCCTCCGGCCCCTGACTGCGCCTAGAAATTCTGTCCATAAATATAATGAACAGAATCGGTGACAAAGTGCAGCCCTGGTGGAGTCCAACATGCACCAGGAACAGATCTGACTTACTGCAGAGAACACAGCTCCTGCTTCGGTCACACAGGGACCGGACAGCCCTTCGCAAAGGGCCCCGGACCCCATACTCCCGGAGCACCAGGAGCACTGCTCCTCCTGAATCCGAGGTTCGACTTTTGGCCAGACTCTCCTCTCCAGTCCCTGGAATAGACCTTACTAGGAAGTGAGGAGTGTGATTCCCCTGTAATTGAAACACACCCTCCGGTCCCCCTTTTTATACAGAGGGACCACCACCCCGGTCTGACAGTCCAGAGGGACCGTCCCCGACCGCCACACGATGATGTAGAGACGTGTCAGACAAGTCCCACAACATCCAGAGACTTGAGGTACTCAGGACGTTTCTCTTCCACCCCTGAGGCCTTGCCACTGAGGAGCTTTAACCACCTCGGTGACTACAGCCAGGGTGATGGACGAGTCCGTCTCCGGGTCCCCAGTCTCTGCTTCCTCTTCGGGGGATGTGACAGTGGGATTGAGAAGGTCCTCACAGTATTCCTTCCATCGCCCGACAACATCCCCAGTCGAGGTCAGCAGCTCTGCACCCGCACTGTAAACAGTGTTGGTGAAGAACACCTTCCCCCTCCTGAGGCGCCGAACGGTTTGCCAGAATT
Source organism: Periophthalmus modestus (assembly GCA_019594935.1). NCBI lineage: Eukaryota > Metazoa > Chordata > Actinopteri > Gobiiformes > Gobiidae > Periophthalmus > Periophthalmus modestus. Next base: position 225,466 of record JAIEZT010000122.1, read on the forward strand.
TCTTTGAGGCCGTCCGATAGTCCTCCTCCATGGCCTCCCCAAACTCCTCCCAACTGCCCCCACGACTGCACGAGCCACGGCACGCTTGACCCGCCAGTACCCGTCAGCTGCCTCAGGAGTCCCATGAGCCAACAAGGCTCGATAGGTCTCCTTCTTCAGCCTGAAAGCATTCCTTACTTCCAGTGTCCACCACCGGGTTCAGGGGTTGCCGCTGTTACAGGCACCGCAGACGTTATGACCACAGCTACGAGCGGCCGCACTGACAATAGAGGCGGAGAACATGGTCCAGTCAGGGTCCCCAGCCTCCCCAGGGATCAAGGAGAAGTTCTCCCGGAGGTGTGAGTTGAAGACCCTCCTGACAGAGGACTCTGCCAGACGTTCCCAACAGACCCTCACGATACACTTGGGTCTGCCAGGTCTCTACAGCTTCCTCCTCCGCCAGTGGATCCAACTCACCACCAGGTGGTGCTCTACAGCTCTGCCCCTCTTCACCCGAGCACACCTCCCTGGTTTAGTCCTGGTTTAGTCCTGGTTTAGTCCTGCTTCAGTCCTGGTTTAGTCCTGTTTCAGTCCTGGTTTAGTCTTCAGTCCTGGTTTTAGTCCTGCTTCAGTCCTGGTTTAGTCCTGCTTCAGTCCTGGTTTAGTCCTGCTTCAGTCCTGGTTTAGTCCTGCTTCAGTCCTGGTTTAGTCCTGCTTCAGTCCTGGTTTAGTCCTGCTTTAGTCCTGGTTTAGTCCTGCTTCGGTCCTGGTTTGGTCCTGGTTGAGTCTTATAGCATATTAGTCAACATTTTCATGTAAATATGCCAGAATTAGCCAGACGACTATTTTTCATCTGTCGTCCGTCGACAGATGTTGAATGTCACTTCTAAAAGAAAATCACTTTACAAAGTTAAAATTCATCATTGTAAAAAGTTCATTACTTCAGACAAACTCAAGCATCACAAATACAAACATTCACCCACAAAAACCAGACAAATACAGATATTCACTCAACAACTTCAACACGATAACAACAGCTCAGTGCACAGGCGCGTCCAGCAGGGGGCAGCAGAGGAGACGTCTCATGTGGACAGATTGTCTCTGAGACGTCTCATGTGGACAGATTGTCTCTGAGACGTCTCATGTGGACAGATTGTCTCTGAGACGTCTCATGTGGACAGATTGTCTCTGAGACGTCTCATGTGGACAGATTGTCTCTGAGACGTCTCATGTGGACAGATTGTCTCTGAGATGTTGTTTTATCTTTAACTGAAGTGTCTGTGTCTGTGGAGGTTCTGATGGTCCAGGACTGAGCAGCTGCGACAGAAAAGGTCGTTTAACCAAAGAGACTTTTCCAGAGGAGGATGTCCCAGTGTCTCTGTCTCTGTCCTCTTCTGTGTTCAGACGTCCCAGTGTCTCTGTCCTCTTCTGTGTTCAGACATCCCAGTGTCTCTGTCCTCTTCTGTGTTCAGACGTCCCAGTGTCTCTGTCCTCTTCTGTGGTCAGACGTCCCAGTGTCTCTGTCCTCTTCTGTGTTCAGACGTCCCAGTGTCTCTGTCCTCTTCTGTGTTCAGACGTCCCAGTGTCTCTGTCCTCTTCTGTGTTCAGACGTCCCAGTGTCTCTGTCCTCTTCTGTGTTCAGACGTCCCAGTGTCTCTGTCCTCTTCTGTGTTCAGACGTCCCAGTGTCTCTGTCCTCTTCTGTGTTCAGACGTCCCAGTGTCTCTGTCCTTCTGTGGTCAGACGTCCCAGTGTCTCTGTCCTCTTCTGTGTTCAGACGTCCCAGTGTCTCTGTCCTCTTCTGTGTTCAGACGTCCCAGTGTCTCTGTCCTCTTCTGTGTTCAGACGTCCCAGTGTCTCTGTCCTCTTCTGTGTTCAGACGTCCCAGTGTCTCTGTCCTCTTCTGTGTCAGACGTCCCAGTGTCTCTGTCCTCTTCTGTGTTCAGACGTCCCAGTGTCTCTGTCCTCTTCTGTGTTCAGACGTCCCAGTGTCTCTGTCCTCTTCTGTGTTCAGACGTCCCAGTGTCTCTGTCCTCTTCTGTGTTCAGACGTCCCAGTGTCTCTGTCCTCTTCTGTGTTCAGACGTCCCAGTGTCTCTGTCCTCTTCTGTGTTCAGACGTCCCAGTGTCTCTGTCCTCTTCTGTGTTCAGACGTCCCAGTGTCTCTGTCCTCTTCTGTGTTCAGAGACGTCCCAGATCTCTGTCCTCTTCTGTGTTCAGACGTCCCAGTGTCTCTGTCCTCTTCTGTGTTCAGACGTCCCAGTGTCTCTGTCCTCTTCTGTGTTCAGACGTCCCAGTGTCTCTGTCCTCTTCTGTGTTCAGACGTCCCAGTGTCTCTGTCCTCTTCTGTGTTCAGACGTCCCAGTGTCTCTGTCCTCTTCTGTGTTCAGACGTCCCAGTGTCTCTGTCCTCTTCTGTGTTCAGACGTCCCAGTGTCTCTGTCCTCTTCTGTGTTCAGACGTCCCAGTGTCTCTGTCCTCTTCTGTGTTCAGACGTCCCAGTGTCTCTGTCCTCTTCTGTGTTCAGACGTCCCAGTGTTAATAAACCGAGTGGAGGAGACAAACCTGGACGACTTTACACAACAGACAGAGATGAGCAGATTTAATCGTGTTTTCAGCAGGTTGTGTTTTTGTCGTATTGGACAATCGAGTGGAGTTTACAGTCCAGAGTGTGAACAGGTCTGTCCAGAGTGTGAACACGTCTGTACAGTGTGAACAGGTCTGTACAGTGTGAACAGGTCTGTACAGTGTGAACAGGTCTGTACAGAGTGTGAACAGGTCTGTACAGTGTGAACAGGTCTGTACAGTGTGAACAGGTCTGTACAGAGTGAACACGTCTGTCCAGAGTGTGAACAGGTCTGTCCAGAGTGTGAACAGGTCTGTACAGAGTGTGAACAGGTCTGTACAGTGTGAACAGGTCTGTACAGAGTGTGAACACGTCTGTCCAGAGTGTGAACAGGTCTGTACAGTGTGAACAGGTTTGTACCGAGTGTGAACAGGTCTGTACAGAGTGTGAACAGGTTTGTACAGAGTGTGAACAGGTTCATACAGAGTGTGAACAGGTTCATACAGAGTGTGAACAGGTTCGTACAGAGTGTGAACAGGTCTGTACAGAGTGTGAACAGGTCTGTACAGAGTGTGAACAGGTTTATACAGAGTGTGAACAGGTCTGTACAGAGTGTGAACAGGTCTGTACAGAGTGTGAACAGGTTTGTACAGAGTGTGAACAGGTCTGTACAGTGTGAACAGGTCTGTACAGAGTGTGAACAGGTCTGTACAGTGTGAACAGGTCTGTACAGTGTGAACAGGTCTGTACAGAGTGTGAACAGGTCTGTACAGAGTGTGAACAGGTCTGTACAGTGTGAACAGGTCTGTACAGAGTGAAACAGGTCTGTACAGAGTGTGAACAGGTCGTACAGAGTGTGAACAGGTCTGTCCAGAGTGTGAACAGGTCTGTACAGAGTGAACAGGTGTGAACAGGTTGTACAGTGTGTGAACAGGTCTGTACAGAGTGTGAACAGGTCTGTCCAGAGTGTGAACAGGTCTGTACAGTGTGAACAGGTTTGTACCGAGTGTGAACAGGTCTGTACAGAGTGTGAACAGGTTTTGTACAGAGTGTGAACAGGTTCTGTACAGAGTGTGAACAGGTCATACAGAGTGTGAACAGGTTCGTACAGAGTGTGAACAGGTCTGTACAGAGTGTGAACAGGTTTGTACAAAGTGTGAACAGGTTTATACAGAGTGTGAACAGGTCTGTACAGAGTGTGAACAGGTCTGTACAGAGTGTGAACAGGTTTGTACAGAGTGTGAACAGGTCTGTACAGAGTGTGAACAGGTCTGTACAGAGTGTGAACAGGTCTGTACAGAGTGTGAACAGGTCTGTACAGAGTGTGAACAGGTCTGTACAGTGTGAACACGTCTGTACAGAGTGTGAACAGGTCTGTCCAGAGTGTGAACAGGTCTGTACAGAGTGTGAACAGGTCTGTACAGTGTGAACAGGTCTGTCCAGAGTGTGAACAGGTCTGTACAGTGTGAACAGGTCTGTACAGTGTGAACAGGTCTGTACAGAGTGAACACGTCTGTCCAGAGTGTGAACAGGTCTGTCCAGAGTGTGAACAGGTCTGTACAGAGTGTGAACAGGTCTGTACAGTGTGAACAGGTCTGTACAGAGTGTGAACACGTCTGTCCAGAGTGTGAACAGGTCTGTACAGTGTGAACAGGTTTGTACCGAGTGTGAACAGGTCTGTACAGAGTGTGAACAGGTTTGTACAGAGTGTGAACAGGTTCATACAGAGTGTGAACAGGTTCATACAGAGTGTGAACAGGTCTGTACAGAGTGTGAACAGGTCTGTACAGAGTGTGAACAGGTTTGTACAAGTGTGTGAACAGGTGTGTACACAGAGTGTGAACAGGTCTGTACAGAGTGTGAACAGAGTGGTCTGTACAGAGTGTGAACAGGTTTGTACAGAGTGTGAACAGGTTTGTACAGAGTGTGAACAGGTTTACACAGAGTGTGAACAGGTTTGTACAGAGAGTGAACAGGTTTGTACAGAGTGTGAACAGGTCTCTACAGAGTGTGAACAGGTCTGTACAGAGTGTGAACAGGTCTCTACAGAGTGTGAACAGGTTTGTACAGAGTGTGAACAGGTCTCTACAGAGTGTGAACAGGTCTCTACAGAGTGTGAACAGGTCTCTACAGAGTGTGAACAGGTCTGTACAGTGTGAACAAGTTTGTACAGAGTGTGAACAGGTCTGTCCAGAGTGTGAACAGGTCTGTACAGAGTGAACAAGTTTGTACAGAGTGTAAACAGGTCTGTCCAGAGTGTGAACAGGTCTGTACAGAGTGTGAACAGGTCTGTACAGAGTGTGAACAGGTCTGTACAGAGTGTGAACAGGTTTGTACAGAGTGTGAACAGGTCTGTACAGAGTGTGAACAGGTTGTACAGAGTGTGAACAGTGTGTGAACAGGTCTGTACAGAGTGTGAACAGGTTGTACAGAGTGTACAGAGAGTGTGAACAGGTTTGTACAGAGTGTGAACAGGTCTGTACAGAGTGTGAACAGGTTTATACAGAGTGTGAACAGGTCTGTACAGAGTGTGAACAGGTCTGTACAGAGTGTGAACAGGTCTGTACAGAGTGGGAACGGCTTTGTACCGAGTGTGAACGGGTTTGTATAGAGTGTGAACAGGTTTATACAGAGTGTGAACAGGTTTATACAGAGTGTGAACAGGTCTGTACAGAGTGTGAACAGGTTTATACAGAGTGTGAACAGGTCTGTACAGAGTGTGAACGGGTCTGTACAGAGTGTGAACGGGTCTGTACAGAGTGTGAACGGGTTTGTACAGAGTGTGAACGGGTTTGTACAGAGTGTGAACAGGTTTGTACAGAGTGTGAACAGGTTTATACAGAGTGTGAACAGGTTTTATAGAGTGTGAACAGGTTTGATCTGATGTGTCTATAGTTGCTGAGGTTGAATTTATTATGTTACTGATGGTTTGGACATGGGGCTTGAATGAAAGTTTTGGATGGAGAATAAGATCTTTGTTTTCTCTCACCACGTGAAGCTTTTCTGACACAAAGATCAGGATCAACAGTAGATTTACAGGGACCGAAGAACAACAGTTTTAGACGTGTTTAACTGTAAACATCAAGTAACCGATCAGTGACATGGGCCATGGACATAAAGCAGCAACATCTGAACTGAAACATCAGAACAAGCAGCCGGAAGGTCATTTAGGTCCTGGTTCAGTCCTGGTTCAGTCCTGGTTCAGTCCTGGTTTAGTCCTGGTTCAGTCCTGGTTTAGTTTTGGTTTAGTCCTGGTTTAGTCCTGGTTTAGTCCTGGTTCAGTCCTGGTTCAGTCCTGGTTTAGTCCTGGTTTAGTCCTGGTTTAGTCCTGGTTCAGTCCTGGTTCAGTCTTGTTTGTGTCTCTGCAGGTGAAGAGTCAGATGGAGTCGGTGAGCACCTCCCAGTGGACGTTTGAGGGACTGTGGATGAGCTGCGCCGCTACCTCCACCGGGTCCATCCAGTGCTCCAGGTTCAAGACGGTCCTGGGACTGCCGGGTAAGACCAGCTTTTAGTCCGGGTTTAGTCCTGGTTTAGTCCTGGTTCAGTCCCGGTTTAGTCCTGGTTTAGTCCTGGTTCAGACCCGGTTTAGTCCTGGTTTAGTCCTGGTTCAGTCCCGATTTAGTCCTGGTTTAGTCCTGGTTCAGTCCCGGTTTAGTCCTGGTTTAGTCCTGGTTTAGACCTGGTTTAGCCCTGGTTCAGTCCTGGTTTAGTCCTGGTTTAGTCCTGGTTCAGTCCCGGTTTAGTCCTGGTTCAGTCCTGGTTTAGTTCTGGTTTAGTCCCGGTTTAGACCTGGTTCGGTCCTGGTTTAGTCCTGGTTTAGTCCCGGTTTAGTCCTGGTTTAGTCCTGGTTCAGTCCCGGTTTAGTCCTGGTTTAGTCCTGGTTCAGTCCCGGTTTAGTCCTGGTTTAGTCCTGGTTTAGACCTGGTTTAGTCCTGGTTTAGTCCTGGTTTAGCCCTGGTTCAGTCCTGGTTTAGTCCTGGTTTAGTCCCGGTTTAGTCCTGGTTTAGTCCCGGTTTAGTCCCGGTTTAGTTCTGGTTTAGTCCCTGGTTTAGACCTGGTTTAGTCCTGGTTCAGTCCCGGTTTAGTCCCGGTTTAGTCCCGGTTTAGTCCTGGTTCAGTCCCGGTTTAGTCCTGGTTTAGACCTGGTTCAGTCCTGGTTTAGACCTGGTTTGATCCCTCTCTCAGTCCAGGTGCAGATCTGCAGAGGTCTCATGATCCTGGCTCTGGTCCTGGACTTGGTCTCGGCTCTGGTCTCAGGTCTGGGTCTGAAGTGCACCAGGTTCAGTGGGATCTCGGACCGGACCAAGACCCAGCTGACCCTGAGCGGAGGAGTGCTCTTCATCCTCTCAGGTAAAACACGGAAGAGATCCTTAAGGATGGCAGTACGAGCCTGTACGAGGCTCCTCCTACAAGTCTACATCACCCATGCTCCGCCCACAAGCCTACATCACCCATGTACAAGGCTCCGCCCACAAGCCTACATCACCCATGTACGAGGCTCCGCCCACAAGCCTACATCACCCATGTACGAGGCTCCGCCCACAAGCCTACATCACCCATGCTCCACACACAATCCTCCATAAATAAACAAACACATGACACAAACTGTTGACTATGACGTGACAAACCTGGAGTGATGTGCAGGAGTTTTAGATGCAGCTGGTTGTGACGGTGTCTGAAGGGGGCGGGGCTTATGAAACGTGAACACAGTAGAAGTTAAATCCCCCAGAGGTCCTGGTTTAGTCCTGGGATGTCCCACAGTGGGGCTTTAACTCATCACCATGGAGACGTTACGGGTCAGCTCTGTGGAGAACATGCCTGAGCTCTAAAACCAGATCAGTGTGAGCTCAGTTTAATGTCACACTGGGGAACATTCCAGGCAGAGCCTCATCTCCATGGAGATGAGCAGAAAAGATCCACAGTGCAGCTTAAAATAATGACTTGTTTTTGTCTCAGGTCTGTCGAGTCTGATCGCTGTGTCTCTGTACGCCAGTCGAGTCATTCAGGACTTCTACAACCCCGTGTACGGAGCAGTCAGGTCAGTGAACGCACCTCAGGTCAGTCGGGTCAGTGAACACACCTCAGGTCAGTGAACGCACCTCAGGTCAGTGAACGCACCTCAGGTCAGTGAATGCACCTCAGGTCAGTGAACGCACCTCAGGTCAGTGAATGCACCTCAGGTCAGTGAACGCACCTCAGGTCAGTCAGGTCAGTGAACGCACCTCAGGTCAGTCAGGTCAGTGAACACACCTCAGGTCAGTGAACGCACCTCAGGTCAGTGAACGCACTTCAGGTCAGTGAACACACCTCAGGTCAGTGAACACACCTCAGGTCAGTGAACGCACCTCAGGTCAGTGAAAGCACCTCAGGTCAGTGAACGCACCTCAGGTCAGTCAGGTCAGTGAACGCACCTCAGGTCAGTCAGGTCAGTGAACACACCTCAGGTCAGTGAATGCACCTCAGGTCAGTGAACACACCTCAGGTCAGTGAACGCACCTCAGGTCAGTGAACGCACCTCAGGTCAGTCAGGTCAGTGAACACACCTCAGGTCAGTCAGGTCAGTGAACACACCTCAGGTCAGTGAACGCACCTCAGGTCAGTGAATGCACCTCAGGTCAGTCAGGTCAGTGAACACACCTCAGGTCAGTGAACACACCTCAAGTCAGTCAGGTCAGTGAACACACTTCAGGTCAGTGAACACACCTCAGGTCAGTCAGGTCAGTGAACACACCTCAGGTCTGTGAACACACCTCAAGTCAGTCAGGTCAGTGAACACACCTCAGGTCAGTGAACACACCTCAGGTCAGTCAGGTCAGTGAACGCACCTCAGGTCAGTGAACGCACCTCAGGTCAATCAGGTCAGTGAACGCACCTCAGATCAGTGCACACACCTCAGGACAGTCAGGTCAGTGAAGGCACCTCAGGTCAGTGAACTCACCTCAGGTCAATCAGGTCAGTGAAGGCACCTCGGGACAGTGAATGCACCTCAGGACAGTCAGGTCAGTGAACGCACCTCAGGTCAGTGAACTCACCTCAGGTCAGTGCACACCTCAGGACAGTCAGGTCAGTGAACGCACCTCAGGTCAGTGAACTCACCTCAGGTCAGTCAGGTCAGTGACAGCACCTCAGGTCAGTCAGGTCAGTGAACACACCTCTGGTCAGTGAACACACCTCAGGTCAGTCAGGTCAGTGAACGCACCTCAGGTCAGTCAGGTCAGTGAACGCACCTCTCTCTTTACCTCAGGTCTCTCTCTTTACCTGAGTTTGTCTCTCTTTACCTTATTTTCTCTATCTTTACCTCAGTTCTTCTCTCTTTACCTCAGGTCTCTCTCTTTACCTCAGGTCTCTCTCTTTATCTCAGTTTCTCTCTCTTTACCTCAGGTCTCTTTACCTGAGTTTCTCTCACTTTACCCCAGGTCTTTGTCTTTAACTGAGTTTCTCTCTCTTGAACTGAGTTTCTCTCTCTTTACCTCAGGTCTCTGTCTTTAACTGAGTCTCTCTCTCTTTACCTGAGTTTCTCTGTCTGCCTCAGGTCTCTCTCTTTACCTGAGTTTCTCTCTCTTTACCTCAGGTCTCTCTCTCTTTTCCTCAGGTCTCTCTCTCTTTTCCTCAGGTCTCTCTCTTTACCTGAGTTTCTCTCTCTGCCTCAGGTCTCTCTCTTTACCTGAGTTTCGCTCTCTGCCTCAGGTCTCTCTCTTTACCTGAGTTTCTCTCTCTGCCTCAGGTCTCTCTCCTTACCTGAGTTTCTCTCTCTTTACCTCAGGTCTCTCTCTTTACCTCAGGGTATCTCTCTTTTCTCAGGTCTTTCTCTTTTCCTCAGGTCTCTCTCTTTACCTGAGTTTCCTCTCTGCCTCAGGTCTCTCTCTTTACCTGAGTTTATCTCCCTGCCGCAGGACTCTCTCTTTACCTGAGTTTATCTCCCTGCCTCAGGACTCTCTCTTTACCTGAGTTTCTCTCTCTGCCTCAGGTCTCTCTCTTTACCTGAGTTTCTCTCTCTGCCTCAGGTCTCTCTCCTTACCTGAGTTTCTCTCTCTTTACCTCAGGTCTCTCTCTTTACCTCAGGGTATCTCTCTTTTCCTCAGGTCTTTCTCTTTTCCTCAGGTCTCTCTCTTTACCTGAGTTTCTCTCTCTGCCTCAGGTCTCTCTCTTTACCTGAGTTTCTCTCTCTGCCTCAGGACTCTCTCTTTACCTGAGTTTTATCTCCCTGCCTCAGGACTCTCTCTTTACCTGAGTTTCTCTCTCTGCCTCAGGTCTCTCTCTTTACCTGAGTTTCTCTCTCTGCCTCAGGACTCTCTCTTTACCTGAGTTTATCTCCCTGCCTCAGGACTCTCTCTTTACCTGAGTTTCTCTCTCTGCCTCAGGTCTCTCTCTTTACCTGAGTTTCTCTCTCTGCCTCAGGTTTGAGTTGGGGGCGGGGCTTTATCAGGGCTGGGCTGGAGCAGGTCTGTCTTTGATTGGCGGCTCTCTGCTCCTCTGCAGCCTCTTCAACGAGAGACCTCCAGGACCGCGGTGAGATACTACAGTACTCCTACTACAGTACTACTACAGTACTACAGTACTCCTACTACTACAGTACTACTACTAGTACAGTACTACTACAGTACTACAGTACTACTACTACTACTACTACTACTACTACAGTACTACTACTACTACAGTACTAGAACTACTACAGTACTACAGTACTACTACAGTACTACTACAGTACTACAGTACTACTACTACTACAGTACTACTACTACTACAGTACTACTACTACAGTACTACTACTACTACTACAGTACTACTACTACTACTACAGTACTACTACTACTACAGTACTAGAACTACTACAGTACTACAGTACTACTACTACTACAGTACTACTACTACTACAGTACTACTACTACAGTACTACTACAGTACTACTACTACTACTACAGTACTACTACTACTACTACAGTACTACTACTACTACAGTACTAGAACTACTACAGTACTACAGTACTACTACTACTACAGTACTACTACTACTACAGTACTACTACTACTACTACAGTACTACTACTACTACTACAGTACTACTACTACTACTACAGTACTACTACTACTACAGTACTAGAACTACTACAGTACTACAGTACTACTACAGTACTACAGTACTACAGTACTACTACTACTACAGTACTACTACTGCTACAGTACTACAACTACTACAGTACTACAGTACTACTACTACTACAGTACTACTACTACTACAGTACTACAGTACTACTACTACTACAGTACTACTACTACTACAGTACTACTACTACTACTACAGTACTACTACAGTACTACAGTACTACTACTACTACAGTACTACGACAGTACTACTACAGTACTACTGCTACTACAGTACTACTACTACAGTATTACTATTACTACTACTACTACAGTACTACACTACTAGTACTACAGTACTGCAGTACTACAGTACTACTACTACAGTACTACACTACTAGTAGTACAGTACTACTAAAGTACTATAGTACTACTACAGTAGTCTAGTACTATTCCAGTACTTCTACAGTACTATAGTACTACCACTATTACTTTTACCTCATAATGTTTTTGTTCCAGGTTCTCGGTGAAGTTCACCTCAGACACTCAGCAAATCTACAGAGCTCCATCAGAGACTAAGGCCTATGTCTGAACCGGGACTGAACCAGGACTAAACCGGGACTAAACCAGGACTGAACCAGGACTAAACCGGGGCTAAACCAGGACTAAACCGGGACTAAACCGGGACTAAACCGGGACTAAACCAGGACTAAACCGGGACTAAACCGGGACTGAACCGGGACTAAACCAGGACTGAACCAGGACTAAACCAGGACTAAACCGGGGCTAAACCAGGACTAAACCGGGACTGAACCGGGACTAAACCGGGACTAAAACGGGACTGAACCGGGACTAAACCAGGACTGAACCAGGACTAAACCAGGACTAAACCGGGGCTAAACCAGGACTAAACCGGGACTAAACCGGGACTAAACCGGGACTAAACCAGGACTAAACCGGGACTAAACCGGGACTGAACCAGGACTAAACCGGGACTAAACCGGGACTGAACCGGGACTAAACCGGGACTAAACCGGGGCTAAACCAGGACTAAACCGGGACTAAACCGGGACTAAACCGGGACTAAACCGGGACTAAACCAGGACTAAACCGAGACTGAACCGGGACTGAATCGGGACTAAACCGGGACCAAACCGGGACTAAACCAGGACTAAACCGAGACTGAACCGGGACTGAATCGGGACTAAACCGGGACTAAACCGGGACTAAACCGGGACTAAACCGGGGCTAAACCAGGACTAAACCGGGACTAAACCGGGACTAAACCGGGACTAAACCAGGACTAAACCGAGACTGAATCGGGACTAAACCGGGGCTAAACCGGGACTAAACCGGGACTAAACCGGGACTAAACCAGGACTGAACCGAGACTGAACCGGGACTGAATCGGGACTAAACCGGGACTAAACCGGGACTAAACCGGGACTGAACCGGGACTGAACCGAGACTGAACCGGGACTGAACCGGGACTGAACCGGGACTAAACCGGGACTAAACCGGGACTAAACCGGGACTAAACCGGGACTGAACCGGGACTGAACCGGGACTGAAGGTGGAATATAATTACTTATTTTATCATATAAAAGGTTAAATTTCTCGTTATTTTTTCTCGTTTTGATTTTGCTTTGTACAAATGAATTAAAAAACTGCTTCTGTTAAAATATTTTTAATGTTTTTTGTTTTTTTGTCACAAAAATGAGATAAAAATAAGAGACGGAGCTGTAGAGCCTGTAGTACACTGTTAGAGGAGGAGAGGAGGAGAGGAGCAGAGGAGGAGAGTCAGAGGAGGAGAGGGTCAGAGGAGCAGAGGAGCAGAGGAGCAGAGGAGGAGAGGAGCAGAGGAGGAGAGGAGGAGAGGAGGAGCAGAGGAGCAGAGGAGGAGAGGAGGAGAGGAGCAGAGGAGGAGAGGAGGAGAGGAGGAGAGGAGCAGAGGAGGAGAGGAGCAGAGGAGGAGAGGAGGAGAGGAGCAGAGGAGGAGAGGAGCAGAGGAGGAGAGGAGGAGAGTCAGAGGAGCAGAGGAGCAGAGGAGCAGAGGAGGAGATGAGGAGGAGGAGGAGGGAGAGGAGAGAGAGGGAGGAGAGAGGAGGAGAGGAGCAGAGGAGGAGAGGAGGAGAGGAGCAGAGGAGGAGAGGAGGAGAGGAGCAGAGGAGGAGAGGAGCAGAGGTGTTTGGGGGGAAATGGCGATGGAACACAGACAGGAAGAGGAAACCATGACCATTTCCTGTCGCTGCTCGAAAATAAAACTCACCGGAAACAACAGGTCCAGCCCCCAACACTCAGAGAGGAAAGGCAGGAGCTGAGGAGAGGAGCGAGCCAGAGGAGCAGAGGAGCGAGCCAGAGGAGCAGAGGAGCGAGCCAGAGGAGCAGAGGAGCGCGAGCCAGAGGAGCAGAGGAGCGAGCCAGAGGAGCGAGCCAGAGGAGCAGAGCCAGAGGAGCAGAGGAGCGAGCCAGAGGAGCAGAGCCAGAGGAGCAGAGGAGCAGAGCCAGAGGAGCGAGCCAGAGGAGCAGAGGAGCGAGCCAGAGGAGCAGAGGAGCAGAGCCAGAGGAGCAGAGCCAGAGGAGCGAGCCAGAGGAGCAGAGCCAGAGGAGCAGAGGAGCGAGCCAGAGGAGCGAGCCAGAGGAGCAGAGGAGCAGAGGAGCAGAGCCAGAGAAGAAGAGAAACATCTGAACCTTCACAACAGACCAGGAGAGAGGAGGAACATCTCACCATCAGAACCTCCAGAATGTGCCAGTGAGACGAGGAGAACTCATCCATTATAGAAGAAACAACAAGTCCAGAAAACAGGGACCAGCAGAACATCACCAGAACCATCCAACTCCTCAGGGAGGAACCAGAACAACTGAGCTCCAGGATCCAGAGGGGGAGCAGAGGAACCATCGAACTCCTCAGGAACCCAAGAGGAACCAGAACAACTGAGCTCCAGGATCCAGAGGGGGAGCAGAGGAACCATCGAACTTCTCAGGAACCCAAGAGGAACCAGAACAACTGAGCTCCAGGATCCAGAGGGGGAGCAGAGGAACCATCCAACTCCTCAGGGAGGAACCAGAACAACTGAGCTCCAGGATCCAGAGGGGGAGCAGAGGAACCATCGAACTTCTCAGGAACCCAAGAGGAACCAAAACAAACAGGCCTGAGGATCCATGTTTAGACCAACCAGGACGGAGAACTTCCCAACCCGTCACCGAGAGGTAAGAGAACACCAGAGACCCAGTATGAAGCTGATGATGTCACCAAACTAAGAGTTCAAACGATACTCGATACTGATCCCGATACCACAATGATAAAAACGCTCAGTCTTTAGACACTGTAGGATCTATGTTCTGTCCCTTTTTAGTGTCGATACCTGACAAACATGAGGATCTACTTTTGATATTAGTTTTAGTATCAATTAGGATCTTTTGATAGCTCTGGTAAGATTAGAGATTATTACTGGGAGAATCCTACTATTCCCTGGGGGTGTGATGCTAACTGGAGGCACTGCTCTGTCTGATACTGTTAGACTTTAATGTGAGTTTTGTTTTAACAGAGTCTGACCATAAAGATCTGACTTATCTGAACTACAACAGGAGATGTGTCTGTGAAACACGTCCCTCAAATAACACCACACTCACAAGCTTTAGCATTAGCATTAGCATTAGCATTAGCATTAGCCAACAGTTTATCAGTGAGTCTTTCTCGCCCTTTCGTGAAAACTCTGAACAGGACATGACGCTCGTGCTCCTGAAGCTCTGTGTTTGCTAACGTGCAGATTGTGTCTCCATGGTGACTGCTGAACATTCTTCCATAGACAAACATGTATTACCCCTGAGCGTGATGTCACCACACTTTAAACCTGTACAAGAACAGTCTCTTATCGATGTCCTGTTCATGCTGTGGTTTGGACACAGATGGTTTACATCAGATGCCCTTCCTCTGCCTCATTTCTGCAGCTCGTGACTTTCACCTGAAGATGTTCTGCCAACTCAGCTGAGCTAACGAGTTTACATTTGACCCAGGTAAGACATTTAACCCAGGTAAAACATTTGACCCAGGTAAAACATTTAACCCAGGTAAGACATTTAACCCAGGTAAAACATTTAACCCCCAGGTAAATTTACATTTAACCCAGGTAAAACATTTGACCCAGGTAAGACATTTAACCCCAGGTAAAACATTTAACCCAGGTAAAACATTTAACCCAGGTAAAACATTTAACCCAGGTAAAACATTTAACCCAGGTAAAACATTTAACCCAGGAAAAACATTTGACCCAGGTAAAACATTTAACCCAGGTAAAACATTTAACCCAGGTAAAACATTTAACCCAGGTAAGACATTTAACCCAGGTAAAACATTTAACCCAGGTAAAACATTTAACCCAGGTAAAACATTTAACCCAGGTAAAACATTTAACCCAGGTAAAACATTTAACCCAGGTAAACATTTAACCCAGGTAAAACATTTAACCCAGGTAAAACATTAAACCCCAGGTAAAACAATTTACCCCTCTTTAATACCCCACCCCAGGTAAAAATACCTCCTCTTTAATACCCCACAGAAGTAAATACCTCCTCTTTAATACCCACAGAAGTAAATACCTCCTCTTTAATACCCCACAGAGGTAAATACCTCCTCTTTAATACCCCACAGAGGTAAATACCTCCTCTTTAATACCCCACAGGAGTAAATACCTACCTCCTCTTTAATACCCCACAGAGGTAAATACCTCCTCTTTAATACCCCACAGAGGTAAATACCTCCTCTTTAATACCCCACAGGAGTAAATACCTCCTCTTTAATACCCCACAGGAGTAAATACCTCCTCTTTAATACCCCACAGGAGTAAATACCTCCTCTTTAATACCCCACAGAGGTAAATACCTCCTCTTTAATACCCCACAGAGGTAAATACCTCCTCTTTAATACCCCACAGAGGTAAATATACCCTCCTCTTTTAATACCCCACAGGAGTAAATACCTCCTCTTTAATACCCACAGGAGTAAATACCCTCCTCTTTAATACCCCACAGGAGTAAATACCTCCTCTTTAATACCCCACAGAGGTAAATACCTCCTCTTTAATACCCCACAGAGGTAAATACCTCCTCTTTAATACCCCACAGAGGTAAATACCTCCTCTTTAATACCCCAGACACTTTGATTTAAACAGAGGGATTCTACAGTCTCTGTTGGTCCTGGCTCAGATCTGGGTTTGGTCCAGACTTGGTCCAGTTGTTCGACTCTGATGTTGTAATAAAAGTGTGAACATGAGAATTCTCCAGTGACCTTTGACCCCAGAGAGAGAGAGGGGGAGAGAGAGAGAGAGAGCGAGAGAGAGACAGAGAGAGAGAGAGCGGAGAGAGAGAGAGAGAGAGAGAGAGAGAGAGAGCGAGAGAGAGAGAGAGAGAGAGAGAGAGCGAGAGAGAGAGAGAGAGGAGAGAGAGAGAGAGAGGAGAGAGAGAGCGAGAGAGAGAGAGAGAGAGAGAGAGAGAGAGAGAGAGAGAGAGAGAGAGAGAGAGAGAGAGAGAGAGAGAGAGAGAGAGAGAGAGAGAGAGAGAGAGAGAGAGAGAGAGAGAGTGTTTGTACATCATCCATCAAACTGAGAATAAGACCTGGTCTAAGATCTGGTCTAGTCCTGGTCTAGTCCTGGTTTGATCCTTGTTCGGTCTTGGTTTAGTCCAAAGTGTTGGTCCTCTCTCCTCTCTCCCTGTCCTTGTCCTCTGTCCCTGTGCTCTCTCCCTGTCCCCTGTCCTTGTCCCTGTCCTCTGTCCTTTGTCCTTGTCCTCTGTCCCCTGTCCTTGTCCTCTGTCCCCTGTCCTTGTCCCTGTCCTTGTCCTCTGTCCCCTGTCCTTGTCCTCTGTCCCCTGTCCTTGTCCTCTGTCCCCTGTCCTTGTCCTCTCTCCCTGTCCCCTGTCCTTGTCCCTGTCCACTCTAACAGTCCAAAGTCTAAAATGACGTAGTGACGTCAGGTTTTTGACGGCTTCAGTTCGCGCCCAAAATGACCTTTACGCAAACCGCTCCCAGTGAATCAGCGCGTCCCCAGGGGGCGCGCACGTCCCGCACTGTGCACGCGCTCTGACGCACGCGCACAGACCAAAGCTCCTCCGCGCGCTCCCCTCTGTCCCACACCGGGACCGGGACGCTCCGTGAAGCCGCCTCACGCGCTGCTGGACCCGGACTAGAGCCGCTGTGCGTCACCATGGCTCCGCGCGGTGAGTCATTTAAAGTTTGAAAGTTTATGGACAGGAGCGCGCTTGAGTTCAGACACTTTTAAAACATGAAAATCTACGACAATGGCGCAGTGTTTTGTAGTGAAACTTTAGCGCGTGTCCTGATGTGATGATTAAACTCCTGATGTGATGATTAAACTCCTGATCTGTGCCGTGTCAGCTGCATGATCGCAGAGTTACACCTGGTTAAAGATTGTTCTAAGTGAAGGTGACTTTGTCCGTTTGGTCAGACTCTTTAAAGCTCCTGAATGACACAGACTGACTCTGCTGCATGTCCTAATGTCCCTGTTTCACACGTTTAACACTTTATTATTATTATTATTAACATCTCCAAAGCTCAAAATGCTCTGTTCCACCTTGTGATGTCATGAAGTGGTAGTTTTCAAGTGAACAGTTCCTTTTACCTTTAGTTCAGTAGATTAACAACTCCAGGACTGAAATGATCCAGATGATTCTAGTGAAGGTGGAGTTTAAAAACACAGTGGAGCACTTCCTGTATCACCACATGATGACATCACAAGGTGGAACAGAGTGTTCTTGTTGTGAGATTACATTGTGAGATCTCGTGAGATGTTGTTGTGAGGTCTCGTTGTGTGATATGTGATCAGTGTGATCTATATGTGATCTATATGTGATCAGTGTGATCTATATGTGATCTATATGTGATCAGTGTGATTTATATGTGATCTATATGTGATCATTGTGATCTATATGTGATCATTGTGATCTATATGTGATCAGTATGTGATCAGTGTGATCTATGATGTAATGTCAAATCAATATTACTGCAGTTTTGTTTTTTCTAATAAATGGCTTGTAATGTGATGACATGTTCCAGTGTAATGTCAAATAACCCTTACACGTTCCAGTTTGGGGCTTTAACCCTGACACGTTCCAGTGTGTAATGTGATGACATGTTCCAGTGTGGGGCTTTAACCCTGACACGTTCCAGTGTGGAGCTTTAACCCTGACACGTTCCAGTGTGGAGCTTTAACCCTGACACGTTCCAGTGTGGAGCTTTAACCCTGACATGCTCCAGTGTGGAGCTTTAACCCTGACACGTTCCAGTGTGGGGCTTTAACCCTGACACGTTCCAGTGTGGAGCTTTAACCCTGACATGCTCCAGTGTGGAGCTTTAACCCTGTTGCAGATTGATATAACACTTGACTGTGTGACTGTGTGTACTCAGGGTCAGTACTTCAAATGTTTGTAGTACAAATACTGCATAGGCCTGTGTTTACACTAAACTACTTCAGTCTGAATTCAGTTCTGTAGTTACCAGGGCAACAAGGAACTGCAGTATCTAGTACTGGGGTACTCGAGTAAAACTATTACTACTGCTACTACTACTAGTCTGAATACTCATGAATTCACAGTTATTTAGGTAATTTTCTATCCTCAGTGAGAACAAAATGTCCCCGTGTGTCAGATGCCCTCCCCGTGTGTCAGGTTGTGTCAGATGCCCTCCCTGTGTGTCAGATGCCCTCCCCGTGTGTCAGATGCCCTCCCTGTGTGTCAGATGCCCTCCCCGTGTGTCAGATGCCCTCCCTGTGAGTCATGAGGTTCATGCAGTAGTTTAAAGTTCAGATTTCAGTCTCTCTGAGATGTGAATGCTCCTGCACCTCCTCCTCCTTCTTTTTTTATCTCTTCATCCTGCTCCTCCTCCTCCTCCTCCTCCTCCTCCTCCTCTTGACCTCTCGGTGACCTTTAGTGACTTTAGGTCAGAGTTGAACAGTGTTGAATTTTTATGATTTTTGGAGGAAGTCAAAGTTCTTTGTCAGCAGAACAATCAAGACGAGGCCAGTTTATCTGCAGCACAATCCAAACAGAGTCGTTCAGCTTCACAGAATAAAAAAGACTTTCAAATCACACAAACAAAACAGAAATAATCATCATAAAAGTAACTTTAAAACAGAAGAGTCAGAATAAAAACCTCAGTCACAACGAGCGAAACAGAACAGAGCCTGATTTAAACAAGTCAAAGTCGAGACTCATCTTCAGGAAGTGAGACCGATTTAAACTAAACTCGTCCCGGTCTCGTCCCGGTCTCGTCCCGGTCTCGTCCCGGTCTCGTCCCGGTCTCGTCCCGGTCTCGTCCCGGTCTCGTCCCGGTCTAGTCCCGGTCTAGTCCCGGTCTAGTCCCGGTCTAGTCCTGGTCTCGTTCAGTTCAAGTCTGAGTCCATTATTACCTCTAGATTTCAGACTGATTTGGTCATTATTGCTGTGTATTAACTGGCCTGTAGGGGGCAGCATGTACAGACTGAACAACAGGGGTCCCAGGATTGACCCCTGGGGCACTCCACAGCTCAGGGACATTTTATATTGAAACACATTTATTCCCTGTTTTC
>JAIEZT010000122.1:254668-264763 GCA_019594935.1 Periophthalmus modestus
AGTGTAGTAGTTTATGTTGTTAGAGTTGTTTTTAGCATTGTTGTTAGTGTTTTTAGTGTTGTTAGTGTTGTTAGCGTGGTTAGTGTTTTTAGTGTTGTTGTTAGTGTTGTTAGCGTGGTTAGTGTTTTTAGTGTTGTTGTTAGTGTTGTTAGCGTGGTTAGTGTTTTTAGTGTTGTTAGTGTTGTTAGCGTGGTTAGTGTTTTTAGTGTTGTTGTTAGCGTGGTTAGTGTTTTTAGTGTTGTTAGTGTTGTTAGCGTGGTTAGTGTTTTTAGTGTTGTTGTTAGTGTTGTTAGCGTGGTTAGTGTTTTTAGTGTTGTTAGTGTTGTTAGTGTTGTTAGTGTTGTTGTTAGCGTTGTTAGTGTTTTTAGTGGTTTTCAATTCAATTCAATTCAATTTATTTTTGTAGAGCCCAAAATCTCGACAGCAGTCGCCTCTTAGGGCTGAACATGGAGATGATTAACCAACAGAATTAGAAAATCAACAGTGAAACAGAAACAGACAAGCAAATTGTCCCAGAGCGCCCCCTGTCCTTAGACCCTCCTTCTCCAAAGGAAAAACTCCAAAAACCCAGTGGGAAAAGGAGAAACCTCGAGGAGAACCACAGTGAAGGAGAGATCCACTCCCATGGACGGACAGGCTGCAGATGTGTCCAGGACTAAGGAGCATCCAGTTCAAGTCTGTAGGGCCAGAGTCCATTCGGGCAAGGTTTTGATAGCGTTGTTGTTAGCGTTGTTGTTAGCGTTGTTGTTAGCGTTGTTGTTAGCGTTGTTGTTAGCGTTGTTGTTAGCCTTTTTAGTGTTGTTAGCATATTTTTTGTGTTGTTAGCGTTGTTTTTAGTGTTGTTGGCGTTGTTGTTAGCGTTGTTTTTAGTGTTGTTGGCGTTGTTGTTAGCGTTGTTTTTAGTGTTGTTGGCGTTGTTGTTAGCGTTGTTTATAGTATTGTTGGCGTTGTTGTTAGCGTTGTTTTTAGTGTTGTTGGCGTTGTTGTTAGCGTTGTTTTTAGTATTGTTGGCGTTGTTTGTTAGCGTTGTTTTTAGTGTTGTTGGCGTTGTTGTTAGCGTTGTTTTTAGTATTGTTGGCGTTGTTAGCATTGTTTTTAGTATTGTTGGCGTTGTTGTTAGCGTTGTTTTTTAGTATGTTGGCGTTGTTTTTAGCGTTGTTTTTTAGTGTTGTTGCCGTTGTTGTTAGCGTTGTTTTTAGTATTGTTGGCGTTGTTGTTAGCGGTGTTGTTGGCGTTGTTGTTAGCGTTGTTTTTAGTATTGTTGGCGTTGTTGTTAGCGTTGTTTTTAGTGTTGTTGGCGTTGTTGTTAGCGTTGTTTTTAGTATTGTTGGCGTTGTTGTTAGCGTTGTTTTTAGTGTTGTTGTTAGTGTTGTTAGCGTTGTTTTTAGTATTGTTGGCGTTGTTGTTAGCGTTGTTTTTAGTATTGTTGGCGTTGTTGTTAGCGTTGTTTTTAGTGTTGTTGGCGTTGTTGTTAGCGTTGTTTTTAGTATTGTTGGCGTTGTTGTTAGCGTTGTTTTTAGTATTGTTGGCGTTGTTGTTAGCGTTGTTTTTATTATTGTTGGCGTTGTTGTTAGCGTTGTTTTTAGTATTGTTGGCGTTGTTGTTAGCGTTGTTTTTAGTGTTGTTGGCGTTGTTGTTAGCGTTGTTTTTAGTGTTGTTGTTAGTGTTGTTAGCGTTGTTTTTTAGTATTGTTGGCGTTGTTGTTAGCGTTGTTTTTAGTATTGTTGGCGTTGTTGTTAGCGTTGTTTTTTTAGTGTTGTTAGTGTTGTGTTTGTTTAGCGTTTTTTAGTGTTGTTGGCGTTGTTGTTAGCGTTGTTTTTAGTGTTGTTGGCGTTGTTGTTAGCGTTGTTTTTAGTATTGTTGGCGTTGTTGTTAGCGTTGTTTTTAGTATTGTTGGCGTTTGTTGTTAGCGTTGTTTTTAGTATTGTTGGCGTTGTTGTTAGCGTTGTTGTTTTTAGTTGTTGTTGTTGGCGTTGTTGTTAGCGTTGTTTTTAGTGTTGTTGTTAGTGTTGTTAGCGTTGTTTTTTAGTATTGTTGGCGTTGTTGTTAGCGTAGCGTTTAGTGTTTTTAGTATTGTTGGCGTTGTTGTTAGCGTTGTTTTTAGTGTTGTTGGCGTTGTTTGTTAGCGTTGTTTTTTTTAGTATTGTTGCCGTTGTTGTTAGCGTTGTTTTTAGTATTGTTGGCGTTGTTGTTAGCGTTGTTTTTACTATTGTTAGCGTTGTTGTTAGCGTTGTTTTTAGTGTTGTTGGCGTTGTTGTTAGCGTTGTTTTTAGTGTTGTTGTTAGTGTTGTTAGCGTTGTTTTTAGTATTGTTGGCGTTGTTGTTAGCGTTGTTTTTTTAGTGTTGGCGTTGTTGTTAGCGTTGTTTTTAGTGTTGTTGGCGTTTGTTGTTAGCGTGTGTTTTTAGTATTGTTGGCGTTGTTGTTAGCGTTGTTTTTAGTGTTGTTGGCGTTGTTGTTAGCGTTGTTTTTAGTATTGTTGGCGTTGTTGTTAGCGTTGTTTTTAGTGTTGTTGGCGTTGTTGTTAGCGTTGTTTTTAGTATTGTTGGCGTTGTTAGCATTGTTTTTAGTATTGTTGGCGTTGTTGTTAGCGTTGTTTTTAGTATTGTTGGCGTTGTTGTTAGCGTTGTTTTTAGTATTGTTGGCGTTGTTGTTAGCGTTGTTTTTAGTGTTGTTGCCGTTGTTGTTAGCGTTGTTTTTAGTATTGTTGGCGTTGTTGTTAGCGGTGTTGTTGGCGTTGTTGTTAGCGTTGTTTTTAGTATTGTTGGCGTTGTTGTTAGCGTTGTTTTTAGTGTTGTTGGCGTTGTTGTTAGCGTTGTTTTTAGTATTGTTGGCGTTGTTGTTGTTAGCGTTGTTTTTAGTGTTGTTTGTTAGTGTTGTTAGCGTTGTTTTTAGTATTGTTGGCGTTGTTGTTAGCGTTGTTTTTAGTATTGTTGTTGGTTGTTGTTGTTAGCGTTGTTTTTAGTGTTGTTGGCGTTGTTGTTAGCGTTGTTTTTAGTATTGTTGGCGTTGTTGTTAGCGTTGTTTTTTAGTATTGTTGGCGTTGTTGTTAGCGTTGTTTTTAGTATTGTTGGCGTTGTTTGTTAGCGTTGTTTTTAGTATTGTTGGCGTTGTTGTTAGCGTTGTTTTTAGTGTTGTTGGCGTTGTTGTTAGCGTTGTTTTTAGTGTTGTTGTTAGTTGTTGTTAGCGTTTGTTTTAGTATTGTTGGCGTTGTTGTTAGCGTTGTTTTTAGTATTGTTGGCGTTGTTGTTAGCGTTGTTTTTAGTGTTGTTGTTAGTTAGTGTGTTAGCGTTGTTTTTTTGTTGTTGGCGTTGTTGTTAGCGTTGTTTTTTAGTGTTGTTGGCGTTGTTGTTAGCGTTGTTTTTAGTATTGTTGCGTTGTTGTTAGCGTTTGTTTTTTTATATTGTTGGCGTTGTTGTTAGCGTTGTTTTTAGTGTTGTTGGCGTTGTTGTTAGCGTTGTTTTTAGTGTTGTTGCCGTTGTTGTTAGCGTTGTTTTTAGTATTGTTGGCGTTGTTGTTAGCGTTGTTTTTACTATTGTTAGCGTTGTTGTTAGCGTTGTTTTTAGTGTTGTTGGCGTTGTTGTTAGCGTTGTTTTTAGTATTGTTGGCGTTGTTGTTAGCGTTGTTTTTAGTATTGTTGCCGTTGTTGTTAGCGTTGTTTTTAGTGTTGTTGGCGTTGTTGTTAGCGTTGTTTTTAGTATTGTTGGCGTTGTTGTTAGCGTTGTTTTTAGTGTTGTTGTTAGTGTTGTTAGCGTTGTTTTTAGTGTTGTTGCCGTTGTTGTTAGCGTTGTTTTTAGTATTGTTGGCGTTGTTGTTAGCGTTGTTTTTAGTATTGTTGGCGTTGTTTGTAGCGTTGTTTTTAGTGTTGTTGGCGTTGTTGTTAGCGTTGTTTTTAGTGTTGTTGCCGTTGTTGTTAGCGTTGTTTTTAGTATTGTTGGCGTTGTTGTTAGCGTTGTTTTTACTATTGTTAGCGTTGTTGTTAGCGTTGTTTTTAGTGTTGTTGGCGTTGTTGTTAGCGTTGTTTTTAGTATTGTTGGCGTTGTTGTTAGCGTTGTTTTTAGTATTGTTGCCGTTGTTGTTAGCGTTGTTTTTAGTGTTGTTGGCGTTGTTGTTAGCGTTGTTTTTTAGTATTTGTTGGCGTTGTTGTTAGCGTGTTTTTAGTGTTGTTGTTAGTGTTGTTAGCGTTGTTTTTAGTGTTGTTGCCGTTGTTGTTAGCGTTGTTTTTAGTATTGTTGGCGTTGTTGTTAGCGTTGTTTTTAGTATTGTTGGCGTTGTTCTTAGCGTTGTTTTTAGTGTTGTTGGCGTTGTTGTTAGCGTTGTTTTTAGTGTTGTTGCCGTTGTTGTTAGCGTTGTTTTTAGTATTGTTGGCGTTGTTGTTAGCGTTGTTTTTAGTATTGTTGTTGTTTTAGCGTTGTTTTTAGTGTTGTTGCCGTTGTTGTTAGCGTTGTTTTTAGTATTGTTGGCGTTGTTGTTAGCGTTGTTTTTAGTATTGTTGGCGTTGTTCTTAGCGTTGTTTTTAGTGTTGTTGGCGTTGTTGTTAGCGCTGCAGTGTGTGTCACTGTAGTGAGAGCGGAGGAGATTCCAGGATGTTGTTGACTTTGACAGAAATAGTCCCAGAGTCCTTTGGGGCACAGACCAGGAAGTGAGGCCAGGAATACCCAGAATCCCCGAGAAGGTTCTGGCTGCAGCGAGACGAGGGAAACGGGATTCAACATAAATCTAAAACCCAGTGAGGCCTGTTCTTCAGACTGGACTTAAACCAGGACTTAACCAGGACTAAACCAGGTCTAAACCAGGACTAAACCAGGTCTAAACCAGGACTAAACCAGGACTAAACCAGGTCTAAACCAGGACTAAACCAGGACTAAACCAGGTCTAAACCAGGACTAAACCAGGACTAAACCAGGTCTAAACCAGGACTAAACCAGGACTAAACCAGGTCTAAACCAGGACAAAACCAGGACTAAACCAGGACTAAACCAGGACTAAACCAGGTCTAAACCAGGACTAAACCAGGACTAAACCAAGACTTAACCAGGACTTAACCAGGACATAACCAGGACATAACCAGGTCTAAACCAGGTCTAAACCAGGACTTAACCAGGACTAAACCAGGACTTAACCAGGACTTAACCAGGACTAAACCAGGTCTAAACCAGGTCTAAACCAGGACTAAACCAGGACTGAACCAGGACTGAACCAGGACTAAACCAGGTCTAAACCAGGACTAAACCAGGTCTAAACCAGGACTTAACCAGGTCTAAACCAGGTCTAAACCAGGTCTAAACCAGGTCTAAACCAGGACTTAACCAGGACTTAACCAGGACTAAACCAGGTCTAAACCAGGTCTAAACCAGGTCTAAACCAGGTCTAAACCAGGACTTAACCAGGACTTAACCAGGACTAAACCAGGTCTAAACCAGGTCTAAACCAGGACTTAACCAGGACTGAACCAGGACTAAACCAGGTCTAAACCAGGACTAAACCAGGTCTAGACCAGGACTTGACCAGGACTAGACCAGGACTAAACCAGGTCTAAACCAGGTCTAAACCAGGTCTAAACCAGGACTAAACCAGGACTAAACCAGGACTTAACCAGGACTTAACCAGGTCTAAACCAGGACTAAACCAGGTCTAAACCAGGTCTAAACCAGGTCTAAACCAGGACTTAACCAGGACTAAACCAGGACTGAACCAGGACTGAACCAGGACTAAACCAGGTCTAAACCAGGACTGAACCAGGACTGAACCAGGACTAAACCAGGTCTAAACCAGGACTAAACCAGGACTAAACCAGGTCTAAACCAGGATTTAACCAGGACTGAACCAGGTCTAAACCAGGACTAATCCAGGACTTAACCAGGACTAAACCAGGACTAAACCAGGTCTAAACCAGGACTTAACCAGGACTGAACCAGGTCTAAACCAGGACTAAACCAGGACTTAACCAGGACTAAACCAGGACTAAACCAGGACTTAACCAGGACTAAACCAGGTCTAAACCAGGACTAAACCAGGTCTAAACCAGGTCTAAACCAGGTCTAAACCAGGACTAAACCAGGACTAAACCAGGACTTAACCAGGACTTAACCAGGTCTAAACCAGGACTTAACCAGGTCTAAACCAGGTCTAAACCAGGTCTAAACCAGGACTTAACCAGGACTAAACCAGGTCTAAACCAGGTCTAAACCAGGACTAAACCAGGACTGAACCAGGACTGAACCAGGACTAAACCAGGTCTAAACCAGGACTAAACCAGGACTAAACCAGGACTAAACCAGGTCTAAACCAGGACTTAACCAGGACTGAACCAGGTCTAAACCAGGACTTAACCAGGACTAAACCCAGGACTAAACCAGGTCTAAACCAGGACTTAACCAGGACTGAACCAGGTCTAAACCAGGACTAAACCAGGACTTAACCAGGACTAAACCAGGACTAAACCAGGACTAACCAGGACTAAACCAGGTCTAAACCAGGACTAAACCAGGTCTAAACCAGGTCTAAACCAGGTCTAAACCAGGACTAAACCAGGACTAAACCAGGACTTAACCAGGACTTAACCAGGACTAAACCAGGACTAAACCAGGTCTAAACCAGGTCTAAACCAGGTCTAAACCAGGTCTAAACCAGGACTTAACCAGGACTAAACCAGGGCTAAACCAGGTCTAAACCAGGACTGAACCAGGACTGAACCAGGACTGAACCAGGACTAAACCAGGTCTAAACCAGGACTAAACCAGGACTAAACCAGGACTAAACCAGGTCTAAACCAGGACTTAACCAGGACTGAACCAGGTCTAAACCAGGACTTAACCAGGACTAAACCAGGACTAAACCAGGTCTAAACCAGGACTTAACCAGGACTGAACCAGGTCTAAACCAGGACTAAACCAGGACTTAACCAGGACTTAACCAGGACTAAACCAGGACTAAACCAGGACTAAACCAGGACTAAACCAGGACTTAACCAGGACTAAACCAGGACTAAACCAGGACTTAACCAGGACTAAACCAGGACTAAACCAGGTCTAAACCAGGACTTAACCAGGACTGAACCAGGTCTAAACCAGGACTAAACCAGGACTTAACCAGGACTAAACCAGGACTAAACCAGGACTAAACCAGGACTAAACCAGGACTTAACCAGGACTAAACCAGGACTAAACCAGGTCTAAACCAGGACTTAACCAGGACTGAACCTGGTCTAAACCAGGACTAAACCGGGACTTAACCAGGACTAAACCAGGTCTAAACCAGGACTTAACCAGGACTTAACCAGGACTAAACCAGGTCTTTTGTTAGGTTCAGAGAATACTGTAATTAAACATGTGGAATGTTTCAGACGTGTGGTGAAGGTGGAGTTGCCAAACACACAAACAGGAAACAGGAAGTACACACAGCCGATAGCCAATCAGAGCCTGACCCTGACCCTGCCCTGAGCGCTTGGACCAATCAGAGCACGGCAGAGGGAGCAGAGTGACAAATGGCGCTAGAGATATGAGCCGAGGAAACATCCATCACCTTTATCTACAACTATTTTTAAAAAGACAGAATTCATCAAACTCTGCCTCAAACTGGGGCGTGCTGTTAAAACTGCACTGTGGAAATGTAATGCACACAGGGAGGGCATCTGACACACAGCGAGGGCATCTGACACACAGCGAGGGCATCTGACACACAGGGAGGGCATCTGACACACAGGGAGGGCATCTGACACACGGGGAGGGCATCTGACACACAGGGAGGGCATCTGACACACAGAGAGGGCATCTGACACACGGGGAGGGCATCTGACACACAGGGAGGGCATCTGACACACTTTATCCACATTCATCCAGATTGTGGCTTTGTGCTTGTGCTGCTGTTGTGTAAATATGAGGAGACTCTATTTACTTTGGTCACTTAAAAGCATGACTCAGGCCCTCCAGATCCACTTCCTGGTTCCACATCTGTGTCACTTCCTGGTTCCACATCTGTGTCACTTCCTGGGTGTTTATCAAGTGCAAGTTAATGTTTGACCTGTGGGTCAGAGCAAGTTTAAACAGACACAAAAGCAGAGTTTGTCTGCAATAAACCAGGTCTAAACCAGGTCTAAACCAGGACTAAACCAGGACTAAACCAGGTCTAAACCAGGTCTAAACCAGGTCTAAACCAGGACTAAACCAGGTCTAAACCAGGTCTAAACCAGGTCTAAACCAGGACTAAACCAGGTCTAAACCAGGACTAAACCAGGTCTAAACCAGGTCTAAACCAGGTCTAAACCAGGTCTAAACCAGGACTAAACCAGGTCTAAACCAGGTCTAAACCAGGTCTAAACCAGGACTAAACCAGGACTAAACCAGGTCTAAACCAGGTCTAAACCAGGTCTAAACCAGGACTAAACCAGGTCTAAACCAGGTCTAAACCAGGTCTAAACCAGGACTAAACCAGGACTAAACCAGGTCTAAACCAGGTCTAAACCAGGTCTAAACCAGGTCTAAACCAGGACTAAACCAGGACTAAACCAGGACTAAACCAGGTCTAAACCAGGACTAAACCAGGACTAAACCAGGTCTAAACCAGGACTAAACCAGGACTAAACTAGGACTAAACCAGGTCTAAACCAGGACTAAACCAGGACTAAACCAAGAGTAAACCAGGACTAAACCAGGACTAAACCAGGTCTAAACCAAGACTAAACCAGGACTAAACCAGGACTAAACCAGGTCTAAACCAGGACTAAACCAGGTCTAAACCAGGACTAAACCAGGACTAAACCAGGACTAAACCAGGACTAAACCAAGAGTAAACCAGGACTAAACCAGGTCTAAACCAGGACTAAACCAAGAGTAAACCAGGACTAAACCAGGACTAAACCAGGACTAAACCAGGTCTAAACCAGGACTAAACCAGGACTAAACCAGGTCTAAACCAGGACTAAACCAGGACTAAACCAGGACTAAACCAGGTCTAAACCAGGACTAAACCAGGTCTAAACCAGGACTAAACCAGGACTAAACCAAGACTAAACCAGGTCTAAACCAGGTCTAAACCAGGACTAAACCAGGACTAAACCAGGACTAAACCAAGAGTAAACCAGGACTAAACCAGGACTAAACCAGGTCTAAACCAGGACTAAACCAGGACTAAACCAGGTCTAAACCAGGACTAAACCAGGACTAAACTAGGACTAAACCAGGTCTAAACCAGGACTAAACCAGGACTAAACCAAGAGTAAACCAGGACTAAACCAGGACTAAACCAGGTCTAAACCAAGACTAAACCAGGACTAAACCAGGACTAAACCAGGACTAAACCAGGTCTAAACCAGAACTAAACCAGGTCTAAACTGGGATTAAACCAGGACTAGACCGGAACTGAACCGGTTCTGAACCCAGGGCTAAAACGGGACTACACCAGGACTAAACCAGTCCTGGTGTAGTCCTTAGTCCTGCTTTAGACCTGTTTTTTTGTCCCTGTCCTCTTGTCTTTCATGATGCTGCTCCTTAAGGATCTATGTCTTGGAGGAGGAGGTCCCACTCTATCGTCTGGTCTAAACCCAGTCTAAACCTGGTCTAAATCCAATCTGTCTTCAGGTCTAAACCCAGTCTAAACCCGGTCTATCCTCAGGTCTAAACCCGGTCTATCCTCAGGTCTAAACCCGGTCTAAACCTGGTCTAAACCCGGTCTAAACCCGGTCTGTGCTCAGGTCTAAACCCGGTCTAAACCCAGTCTATCCTCAGGTCTAAACCCGGTCTATCCTCAGGTCTAAACCCGGTCTAAACCTGGTCTAAACCCGGTCCGTCCTCAGGTCTAAACCTGGTCTAAACCCGGTCTAAACCCGGTCTGTCCTCAGGTCTAAACCCGGTCTAAATCGGTTTGTCCTCAGGTCTAAACCTGGTCTAAACCCGGTCTAAACCCGGTCTGTCCTCAGGTCTAAACCCGGTCTAAATCGGTTTGTCCTCAGGTCTAAACCCGGTCTAAACCCGGTCTAAACCTGGTCTGTCTTCAGGTCTAAACCCGGTCTAAACCCGGTCTATCCTCAGGTCTAAACCCGGTCTAAACCCGGTCTATCCTCAGGTCTAAACCCGGTCTAAACCCAGTCTATCTTCAGG
>JAIEZT010000122.1:264863-267363 GCA_019594935.1 Periophthalmus modestus
TGATGGTTTATATCGATGGTTATATGGTGTTTATATCGATGTTTTTATATCGATGTGTTTATATCGATGTGTTTTATATCGATGGTTTATATCGATGGTTTATATCGATGGTTTATATCGATGTTTTATATCGATGGTTTATATCGATGGTTTATATCGATGGTGGTTATATCGATGGTTTATATCAATGGTTTATATCGATGGTTTTATATCGATGGTTATATCGATGGTTTATATCGATGGTTTATTTATATCGATGGTTTATATCGATGGTTTATATCGATGGTTTATATCGATGGTTTATATCGATGGTTTATATATCGATGGTTTATATCGATCGATGGGTTTATATCGATGTGTTTATATCGATGGTTTATATCGATGGTTTTATATCGATGTGTTTATATCGATGGTTTATATCGATGTTTATATCGATGGTTTATATCGATGATGGTTTATATCGATCGATGGTTTTATATCGATGGTTTATATCGATGTTTATATCGATGGTTTATATCGATGGTTTTATATCGATGGTTTATATCGATGGTTTTATATCGATGGTTTATATCGATGGTTTATATCGATGGTTTATATCGATGGTTTATATCGATGGTTTATATCGATGGTTTATATCGATGGTTTATATCGATGGTTTATATCGATGGTTTATATCGATGGTTTATATCGATGGTTTATATCGATGGTTTTTATATCGATGGTTTATATCGATGGTTTATATATCGATGGTTTATATCGATGGTTTATATCGATGTGTTTATATCGATGTGTTTATATCGATGTTTATATCGATGGTTTATATCGATGTTTTATATCGATGTGTTTATATCGATGTGTTTATATCGATGTGTTTATATCGATGGTTTTATATCGATGTGTTATATCGATGTGGTTTATATCGATGGTTTATATCGATGTGTTATATCGATGGTGTTTATATCGATGTGGTTTATATCGATGTGTTTATATCGATGGTTTATATCGATGTGTTTATATCGATGGTTTATATCGATGTGTTTATCGATGTGTTTATATCGATGTGTTTATATCGATGTGTTTTATATCGATGTGTTTATATCGATGGTTTATATCGATGTGTTTATATCGATGGTTTATATCGATGTGTTTATATCGATGTGTTTATATCGATGGTTTATATCGATGTGTTTATATATCGATGGTTTATCTTATCGATGTGTTTATATCGATGTGTTTATATCGATGTGTTTATCGATGGTTTATATCGATGGTTTATATCGATGTGTTTATATCGATGTGTTTATATCGATGGTTTTTCTCGATGTGTTTATATCGATGTGTTTATATCGATGTGTTTATCGATGGTTTATATCGATGTGTTTATATCGATGGTTTATATCGATGTGTTTATATCGATGTGTTATATCGATGGTTTTTATCGATGTGTTTATATTTTCGATGTGTTTATATCGATGTGGTTTATATCGATGTGTTTATATCGATGTGTTTATCGATGTGTTTATATCGATGTGTTTATATCGATGTGTTTTATATCGATGGTTTTATATGTGATTATATCGATGTGTTTATATCGATGGTTTTTATATCGATGGTGTTTATGTTTTCGATGTGTTTATATCGATGGTTTATATCGATGGTTTTTATGTCGATGTGTTTATATCGATGGTTTATATCGATGTGTTTATATCGATGTGTTTATATCGATGGTTTATATCGATGTGTTTATATCGATGGTTTATATCGATGTGTTTATATTGATGTGTGGTTATATCGATGGTTTATATCGATGTGTTTATATCGTGGTTTATATCGATGTGTTTATATCGATGTGTTTATATCGATGGTTTTATATCGATGGTTTATATCGATGGTTTATATCGATGGTTTATATCGATGTGTTTATATCGATAGTTTATATCGATGTGTTTATATCGATAGTTTATATCGATGTGTTTATATTGATGGTTTATATCGATGTGTTTATATCGATGGTTTATATCGATGTTTATATCGATGTGTTATATCGATGGTTTATATCGATCTCTTTATATCGATGGTTTATATCGATGTGTTTATATCGATGTGTTATATCGATGGTTTATATCGATCTCTTTATATCGATGGTTTATATCGATGTGTTTATATCGATGGTTTATATCGATGGTTTATATCGATGTGTTTATATCGATTGTTTATATTGATGTGTTTATATCGATGGTTTATATCGATGTGTTTATATTGATGTGTTTATATCGATGGTTTATATCGATGTGTTTATATCGATGGTTTATATCGATGGTTTATATTGATGGTTTATATCGATGTGTTTATATCGATGGTTTATATCGATGTGTTTATATTAATGTGTTTATATCGATGGTTTATATCGATGTGTTTATATCGATGTGTTTATATCGATGGTTTATATCGATGTGTTTATATCGATGGTTTATATCGATGGTTTATATCGATGTGTTTA
>JAIEZT010000122.1:272363-322363 GCA_019594935.1 Periophthalmus modestus
ACACTTCAAGAATCAAGAATCAGACACGAACTGATACTAACACGAGTATCAAACCAGATACTCATTGTTTAGAGGAATCGATACTAAAAAAGTCCCACTGACAGAAATGAATCTTTATTAAACCAGGACTAAACCAGGTCTAAACCAGGACTAAACCAGGACTAAACCAGGACTAAACCAGGACTAAACCAGGTCTAAACCAGGACTAAACCAGGACTAAACCTAAACCAGGTCTAAACCAGGACTAAACCAGGACTAAACCAGGACTAAACCAGGTCTAAACCAGGACTAAACCAGGACTAAACCAGGACTAAACCAGGTCTAAACCAGGACTAAACCAGGACTAAACCAGGACTAAACCAGGTCTACACCAGGACTAAACCAGGACTAAACCAGGACTAAACCAGGACTAAACCAGGACTAAAACAGGACTAAAACAGGACTAAACCAGGACTAAACCAGGACTAAACCAGGTCTAAACCAGGACTAAACCAGGACTAAACCTGACTAAACCCAGTGAAGCTTAAACCCAACTGGAGTACTGTCACTTCAATCCAAATAGTACTGAAGTAGGAGTAAAAGTGTTCTGCTAGAAAAGTACAATTTCTTTATAAAGTTACTCAAGTAAATGTGAGTAACAGTAACTGAGTGCTGCCCCCTCTGGTCAGTGGCAGAAGTACCTCCTGATGTTTGCATGTTCTTCATGTTTTAAGATCCAAGATGGCGCCACGTCCGGTCGCCCTGGTGATTTGGTGGTGCATTGTTTGATTTTCTTGTGTCTTCGTGCTCTTACACCTGTGACGACTCTTAAACATCAGGACCACAACTCCTGCTGATCTACTGCCAGTTTCTTTAGTGCCGGCAGTAGATTTACTTCACTTTTTGGCTAAAAGACTGAGACGCAGAAGAAGAGGGAAGCGAGCAGGGGCCTTGGTGCGACTCCGGAGACGCGGCGCCCGCACGCCCTTACCTGGGATTTTCCTCTCCGTTCGCTCACTCTGCAATAAAACAGACGAACTGGTGCTGCTGATGAGGAGAAACAGGGACTTTTCTTCCTCTTGCGTCTTGTGCTTCACGGAGACGTGGCTCAGCGAGCGTATCCCGGACTGTGCGCTTCACCTGGAGGGATTCAGCTCCTCCACACGGACAGACAACGGGGACTCTCCGGGGGAAAGACGAAAGGTGGAGGTGTCTGTTTCTACATCAACAACGCCTGGTGGATGTGACTGTGATCTCCCAACACTGCTCTCCCGCCGTGGAATATCTCTCCATTAACTGTAAACCTTTCTATTCTCCACGTGAGTTCGCTTCATTCATCCTGGAGCTGTTTACATCCCACCGACACGAGGCCCAGCGGCGACACGAGGCCCAGCGGCGACACGAGGCCCAGCGGCGACACGAGGCCCAGCGGCGCTCGCAGATCAGATTCTGAACATGGAGCGAACCTTCCCGGACTCTTTACTCATCATCCTGGGGGATTTTAATAAAGCTAATCTGAGCCAGGAACTACCCAAGTACAAACAGTTTATTAAATGCCCGACGAGAGAGCAGAAAACGCTGGATCATTGTTACTCTACAGTCAGTGGAGCTTACAGAGCCGTGCCTCGTGCTGCTCTGGGATTCTCTGACCACGACATGATTCACCTCATCCCTGCTACAAACAACGGCTGAAGCTCTCCAAACCTGCTGTGAGGACTTCTAAGAAGTGGACCAGTGAGGCTGTGGAGGAGCTTCGCTCGTGTTTGGACTTTACAGACTGGGACGTGTTCAGGGCCACAGTTTGGATGAGGACACAGACACTGTGACGTCATACATACAGTTCTGTGAGGACAGTATCATCCCATCACGTACCAGGGTGACTTTTAACAACGACAAACCCTGGTTCACTCCCAGACTGAGGCATTTAAGGAGGGAAAAGGAGAGGGCCTACAGAGCAGAAGATCGTGAGGGCTACAGGCGTTGTAAGTATGCTTTTAGCAAAGAGGTGGAAAAGGCTAAAGCGAAGTACAAAACACGTCTGAGGCAGCATTTCTCCACCAACGACTCTCCTTCCGTCTGGAGAGGGCTCAGGCAAATCACCAACTACAAGCCCAAAGCCCCTCCCGCTGCGGGACAATAAACAACTTGCAGAAACAGCTAAACGGCTTTTATGCAAGGTTTGATGTCCCACACCCCTCCCCCCACCTCCATCACCACCACCATGGACATCACAACCAAACCCACCTCGGACCCCTCCTCCTCCCCCACTGCCTTCACAGTTTTGGAGCGGGACGTGACGAAGCTTTTCAGGAAGCAAAACCCCCGCAAAGCCCCGGGCCCGGACGGTGTCTCTCCTTCCACCCTTAGACACTGTGCTGAGGAGCTGGCTCCTGTCTTCATCTTTAACACCTCCCTGGAGTCATGTCACGTCCCAACCTGCTTCAAGCTGTCCACCATTGTCCCCGTCCCCAAGAAGCCCAGGATCACTGGACTTAATGACTACAGACCTGTGGCGCTGACGTCTGTAGTCATGAAGTCATTTGAGCGCCTGGTCCTGCACCACCTCAAGTCCCTCACCTCCCCCCTCCTGGACCCTCTGCAGTTCGCCTACAGAGCCAATCGGTCTGTGGACGACGCCATTAACCTGGCCCTTCACACTTCATCCTCCAGCATCTGGACTCCCCGGGAACCTACGCCAGGATCCTGTTTGTGGACTTCAGCTCTGCATTCAACACCATCCTCCCTGCTCTGCTCCAGGACAAGCTCAGCTCAGCTCAACGTGCCTGACTCCACCTGCAGGTGGAGCACTGACTTCCTGACGGACAGGAGGCAGCGCGTGCGGCTGGGGAAGAATGTCTCGGACACTCAGACAATCAGCACAGGATCTCCACAGGGCTGTGTACTTTCTCCTCTGCTCTTCTCCCTGTACACCAACTGCTGCACCTCCAGCCACGACTCCGTCAAACTGGTCAAGTTTGCGTTTGACACCACCCTCATCGGGCTCATCTCGGACGGGGATGAGTCTGTCTACAGGAGGGAGGTGGATCGGCTGGTGTCCTGGTGCAGCAGCAACAACCTGGAGCTCAACGCCCAGAAGACAGTGGAGATGATTGTGGACTTCAGGAAAGTCACAGCCCCCCTGCCTCCCCCTCGCCTTGACCGACTCCCCCATCACCACCGTGGACTCTTTCCGCTTCCTGGGCACCTGCATCACCCAGGACCTCAAGTGGGAGCCGACCATCAGCTCCTCATCAAGAAAGTCCAGCAGAGGATGTACTTCCTGCGGCAGCTGAGGAAAGACAAGCTGCCGGTCCAGATGATGGTGCAGTTCTACACGGCCATCATTGAGTCCATCCTCACCTCCTCCATCACCTCCTCCATCACTGAGTCCATCCTCACCTCCTCCATCACCTCCTCCATCACTGAGTCCATCCTCACCTCCTCCATCACTGACTCCATCCTCACCTCCTCCATCACTGAGTCCATCCTCACCTCCTCCATCACCTCCTCCATCCTCACCTCCTCCATCACCTCCTCCATCACCTCCTCCATCACTGTGTGGTTCTCTGGGGCCACAGGGACAGACAGAGGCTGCAGCACATTGTGCTCTGCTGAGAAGGTGATTGGCTGCAGCCTCCATCTCTCCAGGACCTGTACGTCTCCAGGACTCGGGTGGAGCAGGTCGTACAGCAGCTGACACTTCTCACCCTGGACATGGACTATTTCAGCCACTTCCCTCTGGCAGGAGGCTACGGTCCATCAGGACCAGAACCTCTCGTCACAAGAACAGTTTCTTCTCCTCTGCTGTTTGTCTCATGAACACTTCATAAACCTGCACTAAACTGGACACTTCATAACACTGGGCACTAAATATCCCATGATGCACTGCTGTTGTTCTGATGCCTCTGTTGTTTATACTTCTACCTCCTGCCCTGATTTGTATTTGTATTTATTCAGTGTGGTTTTTTTTGTGTGTTTCTATGTTGCACTTTATCACTGAAGTAAGTTCCTCGTGTTACCCGCATTTCCTGAAGCTTTTATTGTGACGTCACTTCCTGTTGCTGCGGTTCCTTTTACCTTTAAGTCACGTGGTCACAGCAGGTCACTTACCTGTCTCCTCCTCTGCTCCTCACTGTGGCTGTGGCGTGGCGTGGTCGGCATTTTGAATACTCTGGGATCTCAAACTAAAACATACTTCCTAATTTCAACTCTCCTCTCCTCAACGGTGAGCTGTTACACACACTTCGGCGTATAAGATTTGTTAGTAGCAGTCGTATTGTTGTCGGTAAATAACGTGCAACATTTTGTTTGATAGCGCCGCTAGCGCACCTATGCAAAACTCCTCTAGCTCCGCGTGTACATTTTACACTGTCTACTCGCGCTTGGAGTTTGTTAAACATTATTAATTTTTAATTAAATACAGAACCGATTTAAAATACAGTAAACCCGAATTGTAAATAACAATAAACTCATTAGGAGCATTGTTTTATATTGCTCATCTAATTTGATTTTGCTTACTTTTGATTGACGTTTGTATTAACGCTAAATCAGCGATACGCTTTTGTTGTTTCCCGAATGTAGCTACTATTTTGGATTTGTTGCGCACTTTAATTTAATTAACAGAATCTGCTTGAGCATTGAACTCGAATTTTGGTTTATATGGAAAAAGTGCACTCTGATTATGATGTGATTAATCTTATTTATATATTGATAAAATATTATATATAATATTATCTCTACATGTATATCCCACATTGTGCCAATGTAGTTTATTATACAAATGTTTATGTGTTTATTATACAAATGTTAATTTATTATTTTGACCTTTTATAGGTCAGGTTTTTTCGGACTGGAAAAAGAAACCTGGATCATAATTCACATATTGATGGCGAGCTGCCCAACTATGCGGTAGGACTAAATGGACTAAATTATCCTGCTGCTGATTATTTTTTCCCATTGGACCTCTGTCTTTTCTTTGAACTTTGGATCAAAACCCGGACACTGAATTATTGCATTTACCACATCACACCTCACTGCATCACTGTCTGTTTTGTGTATTTATTATTTTTTGTACAATTCAATAAAATTTTGCGTTAAAATTTCAATATTGGTTGTGTCTTTATTCACACCCCAGGCTCTTCAAAGAACAAATCTTCTGATGCCGTAGTAATCGTACTTACTTTACCGGGGTCGTGGTCGTGGTCAAACCTCCTACAGGCGTTACACTCGTCTGTGAGCTCTGCTCACGGACAATGGCAATAAAACTTCTTCTGATTCTTCTGATTCTGATATTCTTGTCATATTGTTCTGCTGTTTGTTATTTTAATAATACAATTAAATAAATAAATAAATAAAACATGTCTAAAAAAATTATGAGATCCATATTCCTCTATTTTCTGATCTGTTCTGATGTTTTTACTTGAGGAGGAAACAGATTAGAACACTATAGGAACTTTGAAAAATAATAATCAGATGTTCTAACATCGCTCTCTCTCTCTCTGTTTCCCCTAGTGGCGGACTTTGGTATTGCCGATCTGCCTCGAGCGCTGGACGTGGTGGAGCGCCACCTGTCTGAGCCCGAGAGGAAGAGGAGGAACGCTAAAGCCGACGACTACAACATCGAGGTGCTGCTGGCTGTGGACGACTCGGTGCTGCGGTTCCACGGGAAAGAACACGTCCAAAACTATGTGCTCACGCTCATGAACATCGTAAGTGCTCAGGCTCATGAACATCGTTTTTCTCACGCTCATGAACATCGTTTTTCTCACGCTCATGAACATCGTTTTTCTCACGCTCATGAACATCGTTTTTCTCACGCTCATGAACATCGTTTTTCTCACTCATGAACATCGTTTTTCTCACGCTCATGAACAACTCGTTTTTCTCACGCTCATGAACATCGTTTTTCTCTCGCTCATGAACATCGTTTTTCTCACACTCATGAACATCGTTTTTCTCGCTCTCATGAACATCGTTTTTCTCACGCTCATGAACATCGTTTTTCTCACGCTCATGAACATCGTTTTTCTCGCTCATGAACATCGTTTTTCTCGCTCATGAACATCGTTTTTCTCACGCTCATGAACATCGTTTTTCTCGCTCATGAACATAGCAGGTGCAGTTTGAAATGAAGGACTTGGATACGTGATTGATTTTAACAGGAGAGATTTTAACCTGTTAGCATAGACTGTTAGCATAGACTGTTAGCATAGACTGTTAGCATAGACTGTTAGCATAGACTGTTAGCATAGACTGTGTATATGAAAGGACAGAGCTAACCTGCTAGTGCCACATTATAAACAGGAAGTGATCATGTCTCACTTCCTGCTCCACTTCACTTTCTGTGTTAAACTGTGTCTCTCTCTGTCTCTGTCAGACTCATGTTGGTCTTAAATGTTCTTAACCCTCTACATGATCCTGGGGTTTTTATGTCACGTCTGTGTCTGTAAATCAACATTAATAACAGACACATCAGGCTCGTTCTCTCCCTGAGTCTTTGTGCTCGTACAAAATCCAATCCAACTTTATTTCTATTTCACTTTAAAAACAACAGTGTTGACCAGAGCAGTACAACAGATATTTAAAAAACACAGATATAAAACAGACAAATACAAATAAATAAGTACATAATGTACACTTTAAAACAACATATCAGAAAAAAGCTAATGAGAAAAAGTGCGTTTTAAGAGCAGATTTAAAAGTATAAAGTGACTCAGTCTAAGGTGCAGTTCCACAGTTTGGGACCAGCCACAGAGAAGGTCCCAGAGAAGTTTCCTCCTGGTTTGTGAGACACGAACAGTGAAAGATCTGCAGCACTGAGGAGGAGGGAGGAGCAGAGGGAGGAGCAGGAGAGGAGGAGCAGAGAGCAGAGAGGAGGAGCAGAGAGGAGGAGCAGGAGCAGAGGAGGAGCAGAGGAGGAGGAGCAGAGAGGAGGAGCAGGGAGGACAGATACTGGAGAGGGGAGGAGAGGCCGGTGGAGGAGCAGAGAGGAGGAGCAAGAAGGAGGAGCAAAGGATCAGCATACGATAAGAGGGAGGAGCCAGGGGTAAAGACATTTTTAAAACAGAGAGTGATGTGTGCATCCCGTTTTTTTTTTTTGTACCAGTTAAAAGTCGAGCAGCTGCGTTTTGAACAAGTTGAAGTCGTGTAAGAGAAGTTTGGTTCAGACCAATAAAAAGTGCATTACAATAATCCAAACGATTAGTGATAAAAGCATGAATTAAAATCTCAAAATGATGCTGTGAGACAACAGGTTTGACTTTCGCGAGTTGACGGATTTGAAAAAAGTTCGTTTTAACAACTGCGCCAATCTGGGCATCAAGTTTTAAATCATTATCCAGCCTCACACCAAGATTTGTCTCCACAGGTTTTGAAAACAGATTGGTTTTGACAACCCGCCAATCTGGGCCAAGGTTTTAATGCTTAAACCAAGTTTGTCTCACACTCGGCCCCAAGATCAAAGTGTTTGTCTCACTCGGCCCAAACACGACAGTTTCAGTTTTTTTGTCATTTAAGAACAACAAATTTAAAGACATCCAATTTTTAATTTCATCCACACAGTCTCTGAGAGCTTTGGCCCTGTCGGAGTTTTCCTGCTTAAGTGGAATATAAATTTGTGTATCATCCGCATAAAAATGAAATGAAATGCGATGCTTGTGAAAAAAGGCCTTTTCTTTCATGCCGTTTCTGGATCACACACAGAATCGTAGAGTTTGAGCCGAGGAGCGATTACGGCTCAAGCGGCTCCTACCACCATAATCAGCTTGTCCCCTTGAAATCCCCCAGTCAGATTCTGTCGAGCGCCGGGCAAAGCTGTGACAGTCACTGAACGAACCAGAGCCGCTACACCAGCTGACCACGGCTCTGGACACGTATAGAGGTGGACGCAGCTAACCTGCTAGCATACACTGTATATATAAATGCACAGAGCTAACCTGCTAGCATACACTGTATATATAAATGCACAGAGCTAACCTGCTAGCATACACTGTATATATAAATGCACAGAGCTAACCTGCTAGCATACACTGTATATATAAATGCACAGAGCTAACCTGCTAGCATACACTGTATATATAAATGGACAGAGCTAACCTGCTAGCATACACTGTATATATAAATGGACAGAGCTAACCTGCTAGCATACACTGTATATATAAATGGACAGAGCTAACCTGCTAGCATACACTGTATATATAAATGGACAGAGCTAACCTGCTAGCATACACTGTATATATAAATGGACAGAGCTAACCTGCTAGCATACACTGTATATATAAATGGACAGAGCTAACCTGCTAGCATACACTGTATATATAAATGGACAGAGCTAACCTGCTAGCATACACTGTATATATAAATGGACAGAGCTAACCTGCTAGCATACACTGTACCACAGGCATTACTTTATGTAGCTCCATGTTGTCGAGCAGGTGGCACAAACTGAATCGTGCAGGATGTAACATCAGGTTAATGCCGTACTGTGGGACATGGGCTTGGTGCCTCTTAAAGGGCCGGTACCTGCAGCAGGTCTCACCCCAGTGTCACCCTCTGTCCAGCCTCTGTACTGTCTGCATCGAGTTAGAAAGCATTCATTTTCTGAGAATCAGGAAGGGCACTGTTAGCATGCTAGTTGTTGTTAGACAGCAGGGAGTTGGCTCTAGTCCAAACTCCGCTCTGGTCTGTGAGTTGTGTAAAGTGCTTATAAACTCATCGTGGTGAGTCATTAGGATGTTCTGATGCATGAGGTCAGTGAGGAGGAACTGTTTAAAATGAACTTGTTCTGTTTAAAATGTTTTAAAATAGTAAAAGTCTGATCCTGTCATGATCCCTGCCGGCTCCTCCCCCTGTGTCTGCTCTGCCCCTCCCTCACCTGCCTGTCTCTGGAGCTGGGCGGAGTTCCTGGCTCCTCCCACGTGCACCTGCTTCTCATCAGCGCCACCTGCGGGAGGATAAGAGGAGCCAGGACTCTCCTCTCGGTGCAAGATCGTCTGTTTGCCTCACTGTTCGTCTGCCTGGTGTCCCGCTCGTGTCCCGCTCGTGTCCCGCTCGTGTCCCGCTCGTGTCCCGCTCATGTCCCGCTCGTGTTCAGCTGTCGCCCGCTCGTGTCTCGTGTCCCGCTCGTGTCCCGTGTCTCGTGTCCCGCTCGTGCCCGCTCGTGTCCCGCTCGTGTCCCGCTCGTGTCCAGCTCGTGTCCCGCTCCTGTCCCGCTCCTGTCCCGCTCCTGTCCCGCTCCTGTCCCGCTCCTGTCCCGCTCGTGTCCCGCTCCTGTCCCGCTCGTGTCCTGCTCGTGTCCCGCTCCTGTCCCGCTCCTGTCCCGCTCGTGTCCCGCTCGTGTCCCGCTCAGCGTCCTGCCTCCCTGCACTGCTCTGGACTCCCGTCTCGACCCCGTCTCCCGGTACCGGTCTTGTTCCCGTCTCGTTTGTTCCCTGCAGCTCTGGACCCAGCTCCTCGTATGTTTCTCCCGTCACGTGTCTTGTGTCTCTTCTGTCAATAAACTCCCTTAAACTTGCCCCGAGTCCTGAATCTTCTGGTCCGCCTCACACCCCCCTCATCACGACAGATCCAGAGACTTTTGTTCTTTGACTTTTTGTGCTTTGACTTTTTGTTTTTTGTTACTTTCTTGTCGTACTTGAAGGAGCCGTAAACATAAACACCGTCACATTTCCAGACGTCATTTAAATCCCCTGAGTTCACTGCACCATCTGGACTGAGGAGCCTAGCGAACTGTCTGCGCTACGAGGCTAATGCTAACCCGCTAGCCTCCCTGCCTCTCACAATGGCCGTGTTGTTCGGGTCAGCTGGGGCACATTTTTATAGCATGTTAGGCTAAGCTAACCCTGTGCTCCACATCTGCGCTCCTCATTCACAAAAGCCAAACACGCCGCCCCCTCGCTCCTGGAGGACTCGTTAGCCGTAGTGGAATGTAACGAGAGACGCTCACTCAAACTTTTGCATCACTTCACTGGAAACTATTTTGGAGTAAATGTTTTTTTAAAGCCTAAAGTGTCAGTCAGGAGCTGGCGTCTGTGCAGGAAACGGAGTAAAAAGTACAAATGTATGACATCAGACGCCAGGAGGAATACGCTGTGTAGAAATCAGGACTTCTGGGATGTAGAAGTAATAGTAGAAGTAGGAGTAGTAGTAAATGGAGTTTACTCAAGGTTAAAGGAGCTGTTAACTTTAAAACTACCACTTTATGACATCACAAGGTGGAACAGAGCATTTTGAGCTTTGGAGATGTTACAGAATAATAATAAAGTGTGACTCAAATGTGAATGAAACAAACACGACTCCAGGTCTGATTCTGAGGAAACGGCTTTAGACATGATTAAAACTGTAGTGTCACAGAGGAACTTTAGCTCACGACCAGCAGAGGGGCAGGAGCACCCACCTGAACCGGCCCCTGGACCGGCCCCTGGACCGGCCCCTGGACCGGCCCCTGGACCGGCCCCTGGACCCGCCCCTGAACCGGCCCCTGAACCGGCCCCTGGACCCGCCCCTGGACCCGCCCCTGGACCGGCCCCTGAACCGGCCCCTGAACCGGCGATGCAGGAAGAGGCGTTACCTTCAACATCCTCGCTCCTGATTGGCTCTTGGTTGCTATGATACTCACAGACCAGAATTCCAAATATATTTTCTCTGTGTTTTTAGGTGGACGAGATTTACCACGACGAGTCTCTGGGAGCAAACATCAACATCGTGCTGGTGCGGATGATCATGGTGGGCTACAGACAGGTGAGCCAAACAAAACTGTTTAATCACACACTGTGGAACTTTTTGGTGCGGCTTTGTAGTAACTACACATTAATTAGCCTTAATTTGGAAAGAACAACTAATAAAGACTCACACTATGACAGTTAGATGTTAGGAGTTAAGAGTTAGGGAGTTAGGGAGTTAATTGAGCATTTATTAAGCCTGAATCATTCTTAATGAATAATTTGTCCCCTATGAATAAGCTCTGTGCACAAACAGCGCCCTCTGCCTCAGTGTTGGCATTACTACTTCCTGTTAGCATCACTACTTTCTGACCAGTTTTATCTCTGAGGTTTTTCTGAGTTACAATAAAATATTTATTATATATTTAAATATCAGACAGTGACAGGGAGCTGCCCAGGAGGGCCGCGTTTGGGCCCCTCTGGAGGGTCGGGTTCAGACTCCTCTGGAGGGCCGGTTTGGGGCCTCTCTGGAGGGCGGGGTTGGTGTCTCTCTGGAGGGCCAGGTTGGGGCCCTCTGGAGGGTTGGGTTCAGGCTCCTCTGGAGGGCCGGGTTGGGGCCCTCTCTGAAGGGCGTGGTTGGGGCCCCTCTGGAGGGTCGGGGTGGGGGCCCCCTCTGGAGGGTCGGGGGGTTGGGCCCCCTCTGGAGGGTCGAGTTGGGGCCTCTCTGGAGGGTCGAGTTGGGGCCCCTCTGGAGGGCCGGGTTGGGGCCCTCTCTGGAGGGCTGGGTTGGGGCCTCTCTGGAGGGCGTGGTTGGGGCCCCTCTGGAGGGCTGGGTTGGGGCCTCTCTCTGGAGGGTCGAGTTGGGGCCCCCTCTGGAGGGCCGGGT
Source organism: Periophthalmus modestus (assembly GCA_019594935.1). Taxonomy (NCBI): domain Eukaryota; kingdom Metazoa; phylum Chordata; class Actinopteri; order Gobiiformes; family Gobiidae; genus Periophthalmus; species Periophthalmus modestus. The sequence continues at coordinate 283,887 of JAIEZT010000122.1, forward strand.
TGGGGCCCCTCTGGAGGGTCGAGTTGGGGCCTCTCTGGAGGGTTCGGATTGGGGCCCCTCTGGAGGGCTGGATTGGGGCCCCTCTCTGGAGGGCCGGGTTGGGGCCTCTCTGGAGGGCCGGGTTGGGGCCCCTCTGGTTTAAACAGTCCCAGTTTGTGAGTCCTTTAGTCGGTGAAGTGTTTGTGACTCACAGACTTCTCTCTGTTCCAGTCCGTGAGTCTGATCGAGCGTGGGAATCCGTCTCGCTCTCTGGAGCAGGTGTGCCGTTGGGCAAACACTCAGCAGAGACACGACCCGGAGCACGCCGAGTACCACGACCACGCCATCTTCCTCACCAGGCAAGACTTTGGCCCCGCAGGTATGCAAGGTACTGTCCCACACTCGATCTGGACTGTGCAGACTCTCTGTGAGGGCTTGGCCCAGGTAAGCTCTAAAAACAGGGTTTGAAGTGTCAAAACGGGACAGTTAAAGAGGGGGTATTCTACACAACGCTAAAGCTAACGCTAAAGCTAATGCTGCCACGTTCGAACGCTGTTCCCACAAAAAAAACATGTCTGAAAAAGTTGTACATGTCCTCTATACATGTATGAGTAATCTAGAGATCTTCGCCAGGCTCTGATCAAACCCTCCTTACAGTTAGTGGTACGAGTCTGTACGAGGCTCCGCCCCACAAGATACAAAACTGTTCACTATGACGTAAAAAACCTGATGTGATGTGCACGAGCTTCATTAGTGGGATGCAGCTGACTGTTGTGATAGTGCTCTGAAGGAGGAGGGGCTTAGCACTCTTCAATACCCCATAGCAATACCCCACAGTAAATACCTCCTCTTTAATACCCCACAGAGGTAAATGCCTCCTCTTTAATACCCCACAGAGGTAAATGCCTCCTCTTTAATACCCCACAGCAGTAAATACTCCCTCTTTAATGCCCCATAACAGTAAATACTCCCTCTTTTAATGCCCCGTAGCAGTAAATAAATAACTACTCCTCTTTAATGCCCCATAACAGTAAATACTCCCTCTTTAATGCCCCGTAGCAGTAAATACCCCTTGTTAATGCCCCGTGTGGTTCTTTCTTGTTCATGTGGACATATTCTCTGGAGTTTTGGCATGTAGTGAAAAACAGAAATGGTTTGGGACTGATGAGGGGGTAGAGAAAGCTGGTATATGAAGCTAAAGCTGCACTGTGTAACTTTTCCAGTGTTTACATTCCCATGTAAACCATTGCATTCCTTTGTTGTGCCAGTGGGCAAGACACTTCCATCACACCACCCCCTGAAGCTCCAACGTGAACTCCGCCTTTGACTTTTGAATGCTCCAATTATTTGAGTTTTCTGTAAATCACTGCTCAGAATCGAACCCACAACCCTCCAACTGTAATGCAGTCTTAAAGATGTACTGTGGAACTTTTCCACTGGAGGGTAAAGCACCTGCTTCTGTCCAGAGTCAGGTCTATGGAGAGGCAAGCTCACTCGCATACACAGAATCTAAAAGAATACACAGAATCTAATGGAAAAAAAAAGCACGCACCCTGAGAGAAAGGTTTAAAATTATAAATGTACAGAACACTGTCCTGGAATATACTGTACATATAAGCGCTAACCTGCTAGCATACACTGTATATATAAATGTACAGAGCTAACCTCCTAGCATAGACTGTATATATAAATGCACAGAGCTAACCTGCCTAGCATAGACTGTACATATAAAATGTACAGAGCTAACCTGCTAGCATAGACTGTATATATAAATGCACAGAGCTAACCTGCTAGCATAGACTGTATATATAAATGCACAGAGCTAACCTGCTAGCATAGACTGTATATATAAATGCACAGAGCTAACCTGCTAGCATAGACTGTATATATAAATGCACAGAGCTAACGTGCTAGCACAAACTGTTTATATAAATGCACAGAGCTGACGTGCTAGCATAGACTGTATATAGAAATGCACAGAGCTAACCTGCTAGCATAGACTGTATATATAAATGCACAGAGCTAACGTGCTAGCATAGACTGTATATATAAATGCACAGAGCTAACCTGCTAGCATACACTGTATATATAAATGCACAGAGCTAACCTGCTAGCATAGACTGTATATATAAATGCACAGAGCTAACGTGCTAGCATAGACTGTATATATAAATGCACAGAGCTAACGTGCTAGCATAGACTGTATATATAAAAGCACAGAGCTAACCTGCTAGCATAGACTGTATATATAAATGCACAGAGCTAACCTGCTAGCATAGACTGTATATAAATGCACAGAGCTAACCTGCTAGCATAGACTGTATATATAAATGCACAGAGCTAACGTGCTAGCACAAACTGTATATATAAATGCACAGAGCTAACCTGCTAGCATAGACTGTATATATAAATGCACAGAGCTAACCTGCTAGCATAGACTGTATATATAAATGCACAGAGCTAACGTGCTAGCACAAACTGTATATATAAATGCACAGAGCTAACCTGCTAGCATAGACTGTATATATAAATGCACAGAGCTAACCTGCTAGCATAGACTGTATATATAAATGCACAGAGCTAACGTGCTAGCACAAACTGTATATATAAATGCACAGAGCTAACCTGCTAGCATAGACTGTATATATAAATGCACAGAGCTAACGTGCTAGCCGCTGCGTTCCAAATAGGAAGTGCTCATAACACAGAACGTGTCAGAACCATGTATTTAAAAATGAATCAAAGCAACATCAAGAGGCTATAGTCCACACAAGACTAAAGAACATCAGATCTGTCTCCTCCTCTCTCCTCTTCTCTCTCCTCTCTTCTCTCTCTCTCTCTCTCCTCTCTCCTCTCTCTCTCTCCTACCCTCTCCTCCTCTCTCCTCTTCTCTCCTCTCCTCCTCTCTCCTCCTCTCTCCTCTCCTCCTCTCTCTCTCTCTCTCCTACTCTCTCCTACTCTCTCCTACTCTCTCTTCTCTCCTCCTCTCTCCTCTCCTCCTCTCTCCTCTCTCCAGTAACAGTTTATTTTATTTATTTATTTTTTATTCTGTGAAATCATAAAGGTGATGTGCCCCCCTCCAGAAAAGTTACATGCTGCTGCTTTATTTTAGAAATTATTTTTACAATTTTGATCCTGATCTTCAGCTGTGCAGAGACTTTGTTTAACATGTCAGTGACAAAAGTCAAATATTGTCGATTTAAACAACTTCAAACCTCAACCTCAGAAGCTACATCAGAAGCTACATCAGAAGCTACACCAGAAGCTACACCAGAAGCTACACCAGAAGCTATGTTTTTGGCTCGACCTCGTCCAGTTTGAAGCTAAACCTGAAGCCCTCGTGTTTTGAACCTGGCCGTCCGTCACATGTGCCCACCTGAGCGTTACCATGGCAGCAGTAGTGTTTACATAACAGAGCCATATTACACGTCTGTCTCTGGGAGGGCATCAGAGGAGGTCCGGGGTTAGAGCAGACTTCACACACCGTCCACAGAGTTTAGCTCAGAGGTGTGACATTCTCAGGACAAATATAGACTTTGGACAGAGATGGAGAGACAGAGATTTGAACAAAAACACAAAGGTTAAAGGCGACATATCATGCAAATGTTTCAGTTTTGACCTCGGAACGATGTCACAGCGATGTCACAGCGATGTCACAGCGATGTCACAGCGATGTCACAGCGATGTCACAGCAATGTCACAACGATGTCACAACGATGTCACAACGATGTCACAACGATGTCATACAATGTCGTAACGATGTTTATGTTGAAGTTTATAACAATGCCATAACGATGTCATAATGATATAGTGATGTCATATTGATGGCGTAACGATGTTACAACAATGTCACGTTATAATGATGCCATATTAGTGTCATAACGATGTGTCATAACAGGTCATACGATGTTATAGTGATGTTATAACGATGTTTATAACATTGCCATATGGTGTTATAGCAATTGCTATAACAATGTCATAAGATGCTATATCGATATCATAATGTCATATATTATAATGTCATAATATGCTATAACAATCTTATAGCAATGTTATAATGATGTCATAAGAATCATAACATTGTCTATTACATTGTATATTATGTATAACAAGAATGTCATAACAATGTTATAACAATGTCATCTGATGCTATAACGATGTTATAATGTCATAGCAACATTATAATGTCATAACGATGTTATAATGATGTCTTATGATGCTATAACGTTATAATGATTCATTTGATTAATTTGCTTGTCTGTGTTTTTTGTTTCTGTTTCATTGTTGATTTTCTAATTCTGTTGGTTAATCAGCTCCATGTTCAGCCCTAAGAGGCGACTGCTGTCGTGATTTTGGTCTTTACAAAAATAAATTGAATTGAATTGAAATTGAATGTCATAGTGATGTTATAGTGTCATAGTGATGTTATAATAATGTCATAGTGATGTTATAATGTCATGGCGATGTTATGATATAGTGATGTTATAATGATGTCTTAGTGATGTTATGTCATAGTGATGTTATGATGTCATAGTGATGTTATAATGTCATAGCGATGTTTGATGTCATAGTGATGTTATAATGATGTCATAGTGATGTTATAATGATGTCATAACGATGTTATAATGTCATAGTGATGTTATAATGTCATAGTGATGTTATAATGTCATAGTGATGTTTGATGTCATAGTGATGTTATAATGATGTCATAGTGATGTTATAATGATGTCATAACGATGTTATAATGTCATAGCGATGTTATAATGATGTCATAGTGATGTTATAATGATGTCAGCCAAATGTTTAAAAATCTCTAAAGATCAGAAATAAAGCCTGATGCGTCCACCTTAAGTCACGTATTACATGAACTTACTCAGTCAGTGAAATCTTTGCCGTTAGATTTCTGTCCCTGCTGTTTTTGTTTTTTTTTCTTTTTAAAGTGCAACACTGCAGTGTGTAACTGCAGCAGGGCTGGACACCTGAAGTTCTTATGTTGCTTATGTTATCATTAGCATCATTAGCATCATTAGCATCATTAGCTCTATGTCTTGGCTGCTGAGTGCTGATCTTCAGATTTTATTTAGAGTTTATGTTTTCGTGTTTATCTGTCTGAGAGTGAAACACATGAGGCAGATGAACATTCGGGACGTAACAGCATCTCCACATCTCCTCTCGGTTTATGTAGTAATCCTGTATTTATACAGCTCAGCCTTTATTTACACAACACAGTCTCGTTTCCACAGGGACTTGTTGGATGATAGTATCGTGTGGTATTCACCTCCTGCTCTGTGCTGTGCAGTGAAGTACTGCCCACTACTGCACTGCTACTTTGAAGTGTTTCTGTCAGAACAGCATGTAGTGTAGGTGAATTCATGTTTATGAGCAGTGGTTTGTTCCTGCTCTGTGCACTTGGAGCAAAGGCTCATGGTCGTTGTAGTACCTTGTAGTACCTTGTGCTGTTGTACGTGCAGCAGACCTGCATGTGGATACGGAAGTGTGTCGTTATCCTGTCAGAGTTCATTATGTCATCGTTTGACTTTTTAATAAAATGATTATTGTTACATCTTTTACAAAGCAATGCATTTGGCTTTATATGCTCTTCATCGCCCTCTATTGTCCATCGTCATCATCATCATGTTACATAACAGCCATGCATTTACGAGCTGTCTGTCTGCTGCATCCTCTGCTTTGACCTGCATGCCAAAACTCTAATCTCCACCAGCATGAAAATAAAGTGAAAGAAAAATAAGAAAAAGAGCTTAAAAAAGTGATCGGCTCTGAACGCTGCACAGCTCTGATCGAGTTCTGTTTGTTGTTTGTGCTTCTGCTGCCAATCATCTCACCTTCAATTATTATTATTATTATTATTAGTAGTAGTAGTAGTAGTAATAGTAGTAGTAGTATTAGGATTATTATCATTATATGTTTGTCACTTTTATGTACACGTCATCAAATTTGAAAATTGTGGGTCAATCATATTTTTAATGATTGACATTTTCATCTTTCATGCCTCACATGGATGATTGACGGGTGTTTTTAATGATTGACAGGTGTCTTTAATGATTGATAGGCGTCTTTCAAGCCTCACATAGATGACTGACAGGCGTCTTTAATGATTGACACGTGTCTTTAATGATTGACAGGTGCTTTTAATGATTGACAGGAACTTTTAATCATTGACAGGAACTTTTAATCATTGACAGGTGTCTTTAATGATTGACAGGTGTATTTAATGATTGACAGGTGTCTTTAATGATTGACAGGTGTCTTTAATGATTGACAGGTGTCTTTAATGATTGGCAGGCGTCTTTAATGATTGACACGTGTCTTTAATGATTAACAGGTCCTTTTAATGATTGACAGGTGCTTTTATTGATTGACAGGTGTCTTTAATGATTGACAGGTGCTTTTAATGATTGACAGGTGTCTTTAATGATTGACAGGTGTATTTAATGATTGACAGGTGTCTTTAATGATTGACAGGTGTTTTGAATGATTGACAGGTGCTTTTAATGATTGACAGGTGTCTTTAATGATTGACAGGTGTATTTAATGATTGACAGGTGTCTTTAATGATTGGCAGGTGTCTTTAATGATTGACGGGTGTCTTTAATGATTGACAGGTGTCTTTAATGATTGACAGGTGTCTTTAATGATTGACAGGTGTCTTTAATGCCCTGTCGGATCGTCACACTTGTATTTTCAGTCATTCTTTTTAAAGCTATATTTCTATTTGATTCTGTGGGTTTGAAGAAATGTCCACGGCTGACCCGAGGACGGCGCTGTCAGTGATGTCATAGTGATGTCATAGTGATGTCATAGTGATGTCATAGTGATGTCATCTTAACCTTTGACCCGTTCCAGGTGTCCTGAGGCGGCGGAGATAATTCCTTCTTGATTATTAGTGTGTTTTGTGTGTTCTGTGGTTCATATTCAGGCTACGCTCCGGTGACGGGGATGTGCCACCCTCTGAGGAGTTGCACCCTCAACCACGAGGACGGCTTCTCCTCCGCTTTTGTCGTGGCCCACGAGACGGGACACGTGTAAGTAAAGCTCCAATATGTCACTTTGTTTTGTATATTTGCATATTTATTGTCTGTAAATCAAAATATGAACATGAACAACAGACAAACCAGGCGAGGCCGCTCCCGTTAGCATTAGCAACAGGTTTGATTGACAGCCCTGCTAAGCGCCTGCTTCCTGCTAAACCAGCCGTGCAGCCTGTCTCGCTCCTGATTGGTTCTTTGCTATGACACTCGTGGTCAGATTTCTAAATATTGAACTCGGCTCTAAATGAACCACTACACCAGCTCGAGCCTCACGAGCTTCATGTGGAGCTGAAGCTGTGACGTCTCCGTCACTTCTTTACACAGACTCTGACTTTGATCACTAAATATCGGTATCGACAAGTATCAGTCAAGTATCGGCCCCAGCAGCAGGTCAACTATCAGATCAGCTCAAAGTATCGATATCGTATGTGTATAAGTGACTTTGTCTAAACCTCCACAGAAAACGGGAGCAGTGCCTCACAAAACCCCGAGCTCCACTTCAATAATTACTCAGTCACTCTTTTATTCACTTTTAATGTTGCCACGGGCGACGGCTGCAGCGCTCGGTGAAGCGAAAGAACATGAAGGAATAAGAGGAAAAAAAAAAGACTGAGTGAACCAGTCCACTGCCCTGTGCTCCACCCAACACCAACCTCAAACGCTCCAACACCAACGTCAAACGCTCCACCCAACACCAACCTCAAATGCTCCACCCAACACCAACCTCAAACGCTCCAACACCAACCTCAAACGCTCCAACACCAACCTCAAACGCTCTAACACCAACCTCAAACGCTCTAACACCAACCTCAAACGCTCCAACAAACACCAACCTCAAACGCTCCAACACCAACCTCCAACGCTCCCAACACCAACCTCAAAAACGCTCCAACACCAACCTCAAACGCTCCAACACCAACCTCAAACGCTCCAACAAACACCAACCTCAAACGCTCCAACAAACACCAACCTCAAACGCTCCAACACCAACCTCAAACGCTCCAACAAACACCAACCTCAAACGCTCCACCCAACACCAACCTCAAACGCTCCAACACCAACCTCAAACGCTCCAACAAACACCAACCTCAAACACTCCAACCAACACCAACTGATGACGATCTACAGACAAACTCACACCTCCACTGTTGTTCAAACTCTTCACATGTTTCTCCATGTTCCACAGTGTGGCTTTAAACCGGCCCTGTTCCCAACAAAGAGTTCACACTGAAGAGTTCACATTAAATAGTCACACAAAAAACACCCGTCAAACTCCGTCAAACTGGTCAAGTTTGCGGATGACACCACCCTCATCGGGCTCATCTCGGACGGGGATGAGTCTGTCTACAGGAGGGAGGTGGATCGGCTGGTGTCCTGGTGCAGCAGCAACAACCTGGAGCTCAACGCCCAGAAGACAGTGGAGATGATTGTGGACTTCAGGAAAGTCACAGCCCCCCTGCCTCCCCTCGCCTTGACCGACTCCCCCATCACCACCGTGGACTCTTTCCGCTTCCTGGGCCCCTGCATCACCCAGGACCTCAAGTGGGAGCCGACCATCAGCTCCTCATCAAGAAAGTCCAGCAGAGGATGTACTTCCTGCAGCAGCTGAGGAAAGACAAGCTGCCGGTCCAGATGATGGTGCAGTTCTACACGGCCATCACTGAGTCCATCCTCACCTCCTCCATCCTCACCTCCTCCATCCTCACCTCCTCCATCACCTCCTCCATCCTCACCTCCTCCATCACCTCCTCCTCCATCACCTCCTCCATCCTCACCTCCTCCATCACCTCCTCCATCACTGAGTCCATCCTCACCTCCTCCATCACCTCCTCCATCCTCACCTCCTCCATCACCTCCTCCATCCTCACCTCCTCCATCCTCACCTCCTCCATCATTGAGTCCATCCTCACCTCCTCCATCACTGACTCCATCCTCACCTCCTCCATCACTAAGTCCATCCTCACCTCCTCCATCACTGAGTCCATCCTCACCTCCTCCATCACCTCCTCCATCACTGTGTGGTTCTCTGGGGCCACAGGGACAGACAGAGACTGCAGCACATTGTGCTCTGCTGAGAAGGTGATTGGCTGCAGCCTCCATCTCTCCAGGACCTGTACGTCTCCAGGACTCGGGTGGAGCAGGTCGTACAGCAGCTGACACTTCTCACCCTGGACATGGACTATTTCAGCCACTTCCCTCTGGCAGGAGGCTACGGTCCATCAGGACCAGAACCTCTCGTCACAAGAACAGTTTCTTCTCCTCTGCTGTTTCCCTCATGAACACTTCATAAACCTGCACTAAACTGGACACTTCATAACACTGGGCACTAAATATCCCATGATGCACTGCTGTTGTTCTGATGCTGCTGTTGTTTATATTTTCTACTTCCTGCCCTTATTTGTATTTGTATTTATTCAGTGTGGGGTTTTTTTTGTGTGTTTCTATGTCGCACTTTATCACCGAAATAAGTTCCTCGTCTGTGAGCTCTGCTCACGGATAATGGCAATAAAACTTCTGATTCTGATTCTAAAGAGTACACACTAAAGAGTACACACTAAAGAGTTCACACTAAAGAGTTCACACTAAAGAGTTCACACTAAAGAGTTCACACTAAAGAGTTCACACTAAAGAGTTCACACTAAAGAGTACACACTAAAGAGTACACACTCAACACTTCAGACTTAAGAGAATGGGAAACATTTTTATTTGACAAGTCCCTTTGCCTTTTGGTCAGTTTTTGTGGACCTGCTCATTTGGGGCGTTGTTCAGGCCTCAGATGCTCCTCACTCACAGAGCACAGGTTGAATAAAGAGTGAAGCACTTTTCTTTGAGATGCAAATGCTCAGTTTGACTCAGGGAACAGAACACATCATGAGATAATAACACTGCAATGAAAGGAAAAAAAGTCAAACTGTGTGACAGGATTTAATCAGGCGTCAATATGAATCATTTTTATTGTAAGTTTTCAGGTGCCGCACCTGATCTTTACTTAAAAACTAAACGGGGCGAGTTTGTTTTAAACAGTTTGAGGTTCACTAAAGCTACTCCTCATTCACCTGATGCATTCAGAATATCCTAATCATTCACCACAATGAGTTTATAAGCACAACTCTCAGAGACGAGAGCAGAATTTTGCCGTGACAGTAGAGCTAACAACAACTAGCATGCTAACGCACGCAGTAAAAGGGTTTATAATTAGATCATTAGACAGTGCAGCTGACTCAGTTTGACACAGCTCAAATAAATAAAGGAACAAGAGGGTTTAAGTAAGTATTTAAATTCTAAGAGGTTGTAGCCAAACGTCCAAAGGCAGATCTGAGAGGCTGAGCTGGGTCAGGACTTGGGAGAGCTGCACGTCTGGTGTCCGGTTCATGTTCTCATCATGTTTATTTGTTGTTGTTAAAATGGTTCTGTTTTGCAGGTTGGGCATGGAGCACGACGGCCAGGGGAACCGCTGTGCGGACGAGACCACCATGGGCTCCATCATGGCTCCTCTGGTCCAGGCCGCCTTCCACCGGTACCACTGGTCCCGCTGCAGCAAGCAGGAGCTCAACAGATACATACAGTGAGTCCTGGTGTAGACCTGGTTTAGACCTGGTTTAGACCTGGTTTAGTCCTGTTTAGTCCTGGTTTAGACCTGGTTTAGACCTGGTTTAGACTGGTTTAGACCTGGTTTAGTCCTGGTTTAGTCCTGGTTTAGACCTGGTTTAGTCCTGGTTTAGACCTGGTTTAGACCTGGTTTAGTCCTGGTGTAGACCTGGTTTAGACCTGGTTTAGACCTGGTTTAGACCTGGTTTAGACCTGGTTTAGTCCTGGTTTAGACCTGGTTTAGACCTGGTTTAGACCTGGTTTAGTCCTGGTTTAGACCTGGTTTAGTCCTGGTTTAGTCCTGGTTTAGACCTGGTTTAGACCTGGTTTAGACCTGGTTTAGACCTGGTTTAGTCCTGGTTTAGTCCTGGTTTAGTCCTGGTTTAGTCCTGGTTTAGACCTGGTTTAGACCTGGTTTAGTCCTGGTTTAGTCCTGGTTTAGTCCTGGTTTAGACCTGGTTTAGACCTGGTTTAGACCTGGTTTAGTCCTGGTTTAGTCCTGGTTTAGTCCTGGTTTAGACCTGGTTTAGACCTGGTTTAGACCTGGTTTAGTCCTGGTTCAGTCCTGGTTCAGTCCTGGTTTAGTCCTGGTTTGGTCCTGGTCTAGAACAGGACTAAACTGCCCTCAAACTCCTGGTGTAAATGAATCCTCTATTGTCACTTATATGAAACTCACATGTTCTGACGTGTTCTAGTGTGTTCCGATGTGTTGTCACATGCTCTCTCCTGTTTTCACATGTTCTCTTGTGTTCTCACATGTTCTCTCTTTGTCTAACGTGTTCTCACATGTTCTAATGTACTCTCACATGTTCTCTCGTGTTCTCACATGTTCTCTCATGTTCTCTTGTGTTCTCACATGTTCTCTCATGTTCTCTGCTGTTCTCACATGTTCTCACATGTTCTCACGTGCTCTCACATGTTCTTTCATGCTCTCACATTTGGTCTCATGTTCTCACATGTTCTATCATATTCTCACATGTTCTCTCATGTTCTTACATGTTCTCACATGTCTCATGTTCTCCCACGTTCTCCCACGTTCTCACATGTTCTCACATATTCTCACATGCCTGGTGTTCACACATGCTCTCTCATGTTCTCTCGTGTTCGCACATGTCTCGTGTTCTCACATGTCTCATGTTCTCACATGTTCTCACATGTTCTCTCATGTTCTGTCATGTTCTCTCGTGTTCTCACATGTTCTCTCATGTTCTCACGTGTTCTCTTGTGTTTTCACACGTTGTCACATGTTCTCATGTGTTCTCACATGTTCTCTCATGTTCTCTTGTTTTCTCTCCCACGTTCTCTCTTAAGTTCTCTCACATTCTCTCTAACGTTCTCTCTTGTTCTCACATTTTCACTCGTGTTCTCTCTCATGTTCTCTCTCACATACTCTCACATTCTCTCATGTTTTCACGTTATCTCGTGTTCTCTCTTATGTTCTCTCGTGTTCTCTCATGTTCTCACATGTTCTCTCATGTTCTCTCATGTTCTCACATGTTCTCTCATGTTCTCTCATGTTCTCACATGTTCCCTCGTGTTCTCTCTCACGTTCTCTCACGTTCTCTCATGTTGTCTCGTGTTTTCTCGTGTTCCTCATTGCAGTTCTTACGACTGCCTGTTGGACGACCCGTTCGAGCACAAATGGCCCAAACAGCCGGAGCTTCCCGGGATCAACTACTCCATGGACGAACAGTGTCGCTTCGACTTCGGGGTCGGATACAAGATGTGCACAGCTGTGAGTTTAACATATATACATACATATCTCCAGTTCGGGGGTCACTGCCCCGAGTCCGATGACCACGGGCACCACTGAGGCCTTCACCTTCCAGACCTTCTCCAGCTCTTCTTTGAGCCCCTGGTATTTCTCTAGTTTCTCATGCTCCTTTTTCCTGATGTTCTCTTGGTTCTGTGATGTTCCACCACGACGGCTTTGTTCTGTTGTTCATCCACCTCCACTATGTCCGGTTGGTCCATCTCCATCTGTCAGTCTGTATCTGAGTCCCACAGGATCTTGGCTCATTCTCCACGACCTTTGGAGGTGTTTCTTGACCTGGGGGTTTCCAGTCCGTTCTCTGCACAGATGTTTCTGTCACTATGGCTCCACTTGGTTATGTGGCTCCATGTTTGTTTTCTGCATCTTACACCTGCAGTTATGAGCTGATTGTCTCAGGAGCCTCTTTGCACAGTCTTGGGTCTTGTCTGGTGTGGTAGATCTGGGCCTCTATCGCTCTGGTGCTTAAGGTCTGCTCCCATGCAGCCAAGATGAGCCTCTGTCCTTCAGTCCACACCACCAGGATCTATGGCAAGAATAAGACCCAGGCAATAAAAAAGCAACGCAAGAGTAATCAGACCGCTACGCCCTGGAGAGTAATCAGATACACAGCAGGAATCATAAGCCAAAGGAGGAGATACAGACACAGATGTTAAGACCCGAAAGCTCCTGACCTGCATGGAGGGACCACCCCAAATCCAGCTCCCTGAGACTGTAGAGCCGTAAGGAAGGAGGCCGAGGACTAGTGAGTGTGAGAGCCACAGTCCAGGATGGAACATCCAAGATCCACAAGTACATCCAGGACAAGGCCCCAACAGATGATCAGTGTCTCAGACAGTGGAGCAGAGGAAGAGGAGCTGGAGGAACCATCATGGAAGGACAAGCCCCTGCATGGGATGTACCACCGGAACAAAACTGAAGTGGATCATATCAAGAAATCCACCAATGACTTGAGAAAGAGCTGGACTGAAGGACAGAGGCTCATCCTGGAGCACAGGAGCCTTGAGCACCAGAGCGATAGAGGCTCAGATCTACCACCAGACAAGACCCAAGACAAAGAGGCTCCTGAGACAATCCAGCTCATAACTGCAGGTGTAAGATGCAGAAAACAAACATGGAGCCACATAACCAAGTGGAGCCATAGTGACAGAAACATCTGTGCAGAGAACGGACTGGAAACCCCCAGGTCAAGAAACACCTCCAAAGGTCGTGGAGAATGAGCCAAGATCCTGTGGGACTCAGATACAGACTGACAGATGGAGATGGACCAACCGGACATAGTGGAGGTGGATGAACAACAGAGCAAAGCCGTCGTGGTGGAACATCACAGAACCAGGAGAACATCAGGAAAAAGGAGCATGAGAAACTAGAGAAATACCAGGGGCTCAAAGAAGAGCTGGAGAAGGTCTGGAAGGTGAAGGCCTCAGTGGTGCCCGTGGTCATCGGACTCGGGGCAGTGACCCCCAAACTGGAGGAGAGACTACAGCAGATCCCAGGAGAAACATCAGACATCTCAGTCCAGAAAAGTGCAGTACTAGGAACAGCAAAGATACTGAGGAGAGGTCCTGAGTGTGGAAGAAGAGAGGATAAGACCACCCGCGGAGGGTGAGCAGGAGATTTAAAAAAAATGTTTATATATCCTCCTGACTACCAGTAGTTCAAATTTGTCCTCTCTAGAGGACATAAGTAAACCTGAATATCTCCAACGCAGTGCATACAACTGAAATAAGTCCTTTTGACATCTACAGAGGACGTTTAGGGCTTTTCAATGATACCAAATGTGAAGGGGTGGGGCTTTGGTACCTGTTTTTTTTCCATCAAGGAAAATGCCGTCCATCACTCCAAGCACATTTCATGGGAACAATAAAAAAATAAGTGGGAATGGGAAAAATAAGTGCATTTTACTTTTTATTGAGCAAATTTTGGCTTGAAATCTTGATGGCATATTTAATATAAGTCTTTAAACAACACATTTAAACATTGTCTAATTAATTTTAACAGTTTTTTAGTGTAGTATGAAAGTGTTTCAAAAATGTAGTGGACAGATGATATCTGGAAAATAAAAACGTTTTTTTTGAAAAAAAATGTTTTCAGTATTCCAATTACCTTACAAAGATGAGAGAATTTTAAAATAAAGGTGATTGGACAACATTTTTTTCTTCTGGTAGTCAGGAGGATATACTGTGTGCGTGTGTGTACGTGTGCGTGCGTGTGTGTGTGTGTGTCTGTGTGCGCGCGTGCGTGCGTGTGTGTGTGTGTGTGTGTATATGTGTGTGTGTGTGTGTGTGTGTGTGTGTGTGTGTGTGTGTGCGTGCGTGTGTGTGTGTGTCTGTGTGCGCGCGTGCGTGCGTGCGTGTGTGTGTGCGTGCGTGTGTGTGTGTGTGTGTATATGTGTGTGTGTGTGTGTCTGTATGTATGTGTGTGTCTGTGTGTGTGTGTGTGTGAGAGACAGAGGGGTCAGTGTGTCACTGTCCAGAAAACACACGACTAAACCTGCAGTGACCTGTAAAGAATCAGGCACAAAATACAAAATGGAGGGTTGTGGCTCGTTTAATCGTCCAATTAGAGCCTCAGAAAAGAACATGTGACGTTTTAAATGACATTTTGAAATGGACTTGACCTTTGACCTCATCACACACCCACTTTAAAAATAACTCAGTCTGTCTGTCATCTGGTGTGGTACGCACTCGGAATATTACATATAATATACATATATTATACATATATACACGTGTATATTATACACACACACACACACACACACACACACACACACACATACACACATACACATACACAGACACACACACATACACACACATATATATTTATATTATACACATTCTATACATATAATACACATATATTATACATATATATTATACACATATATTATACATATATATTATACACATATATTATACATATATATTATACACATATATTATACATATATATTATACATATATATTATACACATATATTATACATATATACTATACACATATATTATACATATATATTATACACATATATTATCATATATATTATACATATATATTATACACATATATTATACATATATATTATACATATATATATACACATATATTATACATATATATTATACACATATAATACATATATTATACATATATATTATACACATATATATACGATATATATATACACATATATATACACATATATTATACACATATATTATACATATATATTATACACATATATTATACATATATATACACCATACACATATATTATTACATATATTATACATATATATTATACACATATATTATACACATTATATATTATACATATATATTATAACATATATATTATACATATATTATACACATATATTATACATATATATTATACATATATATTACACATATATATTATACACATATATTATACACTATATTATACACATATATTATACATATATATTATACACATATATTATACACATATATTATACATATATATTATACATATATATTATACACATATATTATACATATATTATACATATATATTATACACATATATTATACATATATATTATACACATATATTATACATATATTATACATATATATTATACACATATATTATACATATATATTATACATATATATACACATATATTATACATATATATTATACATATATTATACATATATATTATACACATATATTATACACATATATTATACACATATATTATACATATATATTATACACATATATTATACATATATATATACATATATATTATACACATATATTATACATATATATTATACACATATATTATACACATATTATACATATATATTATACACATATATTACATATATTATACACATATATTATACACATATATTATACACATATATTATACATATATATTATACACATATATTAACACATATATTATACATATATATTATACATATTATACACATATATTATACACATATATTATACACATATATTATACACATATATTATACACATATATTATACACATATATATACACATATATTTATACACATATATTATACACCATATATTATATACATAATATTATACACATATATTATACATATATATTATACACATATATTATACACATATATATACATATATATTATACATATTATACATATATATTATACATATATATATTATACACATATATTATACATATATACACATATATATTATACACATATATTATCCATATATATTATACATATATATACACATATTTATACATATATATTATACACATATATTATACACATATATTATACATATATATTATACACATATATTATACACATATATTATACACATATTATACACATATATTATACATATATATATTACACATATTATACATATATTTATACATATATATTATACACATATTATACACATATATTATACACATATATTATACATATATATACATATATTATACACATATATATACACATATATTATACACATATATTATACACATATATTTATACACATATATTATACATATATATTATACACATATATTATACATATATATTATACACATATATTATACATATATATTATACACATATATTATACATATATATTATACACATATATTATACATATATATTATACACATATTTTATACATATATATTATACACATATATTGTACATATTTTATATACTTGTATACATAACACGTGGAGGATGTGTGTAGAAATCACTTCTCTGTTGATCTGAGGAGGATTTTGTTCAAAATGAGGAGGATGCGACCAATGAGCTGCTTCTTTCTCACGTGTCATTGAAATAAGCCGATCTGATTGGACGTGTGAGTCTGGAGGTGTGGCAGGGGGCGGGGCCAGGCTTTAAGGCTCAATATCACTGCATCTGAAGCAATGTGTCCGAGAGCTTCAAATGGGAGACTGTTGTGTCGTTGAGCAAAGCACTCGACCCACGTGGCCTGATGCATGTGTGTGAGTTGTGGGAGGTTGTCGGTTTGATTCCTCTGTGTTTTTTAGGAGGTTTGTCGGTTTGATTCCTCTGTGTTTTTGGGAGGTTGTCGGTTTGATTCCTCTGTGTTTTTAGGAGGTTGTCGGTTGATTCCTGTGTTTTTTGGGAGGTTGTCGGTTTGATTCCTCTGTGTTTTTAGGAGGTTGTCGGTTTGATTCCTGTGTTTTTGGGAGGTTGTCGGTTTGATTCCTCTGTGTTTTTAGGAGGTTGTCGGTTTGATTCCTGTGTTTTTGGGAGGTTGTCGGTTTGATTCCTCTGTGTTTTTGGGAGGTTGTCGGTTTGATTCCTGTGTTTTTACGAGGTTGTCGGTTTGATTCCTCTGTGTTTGCAGGAGGTTGTCGGTTTGATTCCTCTGTGTTTGCAGGAGGTTGTCGGTTTGATTCCTCTGTGTTTTTGGGAGGTTGTCGGTTTGATTCCTCTGTGTTTTTGGGAGGTTGTCGGTTGATTCCTCTGTGTTTTCAGGAGGTTGTCGGTTTGATTCCTCTGTGTTTTGGGGGAGGTTGTCGGTTTGATTCCTCTGTGTTTTTTTTTAGGAGGTTGTCGGTTTTGATTCCTGTGTTTTTTGGAGGTTGTCGGTTTGATTCCTCTGTGTTTTTTTAGGAGGTTGTCGGTTTGATTCCTCTGTTTTTAGGAGGTTGTCGGTTTGATTTCTCTGTGTTTTTGGAGGTTGTCGGTTTGATTTCTCTGTGTTTTTGGAGGTTGTTGGTTTGATTCCTCTGTGTTTTTGGAGGTTGTTGGTTTGATTCCTCTGTGTTTTTGGAGGTTGTTGGTTTGATTCCTCTGTGTTTTTCAGGAGGTTGTCGGTTTTGATTCCTCTGTGTTTTTACGAGGTTGTCGGTTTGATTCCTCTGTGTTTTTTTACGAGGTTGTCGGTTTGATTCCTCTGTGTTTTTGGGAGGTTGTCGGTTTGATTCCTCTGTTTTTTTTACGAGGTTGTCGGTTTGATTCCTCTGTGTTTTTGGGAGGTTGTCGGTTTGATTCCTGTGTTTTTGGAGGTTGTCGGTTTGATTCCTCTGTGTTTTTTTTAGAGGTTGTCGGTTTGATTCCCTCTGTTTTTAGGAGGTTGTCGGTTTGATTTCTCTGTGTTTTTGGAGGTTGTCGGTTTGATTTCTCTGTGTTTTTGGAGGTTGTTGGTTTGATTCCTGTGTTTTTGGAGGTTGTCGGTTTGATTTCTCTGTGTTTTGGAGGTTGTTGGTTTGATTCCTCTGTGTTTTTGGAGGTTGTTGGTTTGATTCCTCTGTGTTTTCAGGAGGTTGTCGGTTTGATTCCTCTGTGTTTTTACGAGGTTGTCGGTTTGATTCCTCTGTGTTTTTTTACGAGGTTGTCGGTTTGATTCCTCTGTGTTTTTGGAGGTTGTCGGTTTGATTCCTCTGTGTTTTCAGGAGGTTGTCGGTTTGATTCCTCTGTGTTTTCAGGAGAGGTTTGTCGGTTTGATTCCTCTGTGTTTTCAGGAGGTTGTCGGTTTTGATTCCTCTGTGTTTTTGGGGAGGTTGTCGGTTTGATTCCCTCTGTGTTTTTACGAGGTTGTCGGTTTGATTCCTCTGTGTTTTTACGAGGTTGTCGGTTTGATTCCTCTGTGTTTTTGGGAGGTTGTCGGTTTGATTCCTCTGTGTTTTCAGGAGGTTGTCGGTTTGATTCCTCTGTGTTTTTACGAGGTTGTCGGTTTGATTCCTCTGTGTTTTTACGAGGTTGTCGGTTTGATTCCTCTGTGTTTTTACTAGGTTGTCGGTTTGATTCCTCTGTGTTTTCGGGGAGGTTGTCGGTTTGATTCCTCTCTGTTCTGTTTCTAGTTTCGGACGTATGACCCGTGTAAGCAGCTCTGGTGCAGTCACCCAGACAATCAGTACTTCTGCAAAACCAAGAAAGGCCCCCCCAGTGGACGGGACGGAGTGTGCGCCAGGGAAGGTACACGTGCATCCCTCCATCTCTTCCTCCATCGCTTCCTCCATCTCTCCTTCCCTCCATCTCTCCCTCCATCTCTCCATCCTTCCATCTCTCTTTCTCTCAGCCCGTTTATCTCTTTGTGCACCCTTTCTATTTTGCCTTTCTTTCTTTCTCTCTCTTTTCCTTTGGCCATTCTGTCCCCCTCTCTCTACACCTGCGTCATCCTTTCTTTACATTTCTCTCTCTCTTTCTACCTCCTTCTTTTCTGTCTTTCTCTGCTTCATTAACCCTTTGTGTGATAATGACATTGTATTTCTCTCTTTCCTTCTTTTCTTCCTTTCTTTCTCTCCGTCTTCTTCATGAATCCTTTGTGAGATAATGAGAATCTGTCAGTCTTACATCTTTGACCTTTTCATCGCTCGTCTTCACTTCCTTCAAATCCTCAAACTTTTATCTTGCTCAGAAAAGTGGAGTCACTTCTTCTCACTTGAAACTGAAACTGAAACTTCAAACTTTGATAAACCAAGAGAACAGTGACCGATCTGAAACTCTGAGCACAAACACAGGGCCTGGTGCGACGCCTCTCCACAGACCTGACCTGTAACTGGGCTGGTGCGACGCCCCTCCACAGACCTGACCTGTAACTGGGCCTGGTGCGACGCCCCTCCACAGACCTGACCTGTAACTGGGCCTGGTGCGACGCCTCTCCACAGACCTGACCTGTAACTGGGCCTGGTGGTGTCTCTTGTACTTGACCCTGTGAAATAAATAAGCACGAAGATGGTGAACAAAGCAATAAATAAACATCTCTATGGAGACGAGTGTAGGAAAAGTCCACAGTATTACTTTAAGAAGTATATCATGTGCTATAGTATATAAAGTACTCGATGTACTGCAGTAGTACTCGTTCTCACGCTGTAAAAGTGTCTGATTTAATCTTTTATATCAGTTTAATTTAAAGGTACAGTATGTCACTTTCTGGAGATGAAGTCAGCTGCACGTTTCCATGGAAACAGAAGGTTGAAGTCATACTGTACAGTGCATCTTTAAACGTCTGTCCTCTTCCCACATGTCCCACAGTGGTGCTTTAAGGGCCACTGCATCTGGAGGAGCAGTCAGGAGCCCCAGGGGCATGATGGGAGCTGGGGATCCTGGTCCAAGTTTGGGACCTGCTCTCGGACGTGTGGAGGAGGAGTGAGGGCGCAAAACCGACAGTGCAACAACCCCGCGTGAGTACAGCAAGACACACCGCCACGGCAATGACACACCGCCACGGCAACGACACACAGCCACGGCAATGACACACACCGGCACGGCAACGACACACCGCCACGGCAACGACACACCGCCACGGCAACGACACACAGCCACGGCAATGACACACCGGCACGGCAACGACACACCACGCCACGGCAACGACACACCTGCCACGGCAACGACACACTGCCACGGCAACGACACACCGCCACGGCAACGACACACCGCCACGGCAACGACACACCGCCACGGCAACGACACACCGCCCACTGCCACGGCAACGACACACCGCCACGGCAACGACACACCGCAACGGCAACGACACACAGCCACGGCAACGACACACGCCACACGACACCGCCACGGCAACGACCACGACACACCGCCACGGCAACGACACACCGCCACGGCCACGACGACACACACCGGCACGGCAACGACACACCGCCACAACGCAACGACACACAACGCCACACCCCACGGCAACGACACACAGCCACGGCAACGACACACAGCCACGGCAACGACACACCGCCACACGGCAACGACACACCGCCACGGCAACGACACACCCGCAACGGCAACGACACACAGCCACGGCAACGACACACCGCCACGGCAACGACACACCGCCACGGCAACGACACACAGCCACGGCAACGACACACACCGCGCAACGACACACCGCCACGGCAACGACACACCGCCCACAGCCACGGCAACGACACACAGCCACGGCAACGACACACCGCCACGGCAACGACACACCGCCACGGCAACGACACAACCGCCACGGCAACGACACACCGCCAACGGCAACGACACACCGCCACGGCAACGACACACCGCCGCCACGGCAACGACACACCGCAACGCAACAACGACACACCGCCACGGCAAACGACACACCGCCACGGCAACGACACACAGCCACGGCAACGACACACAGCCAACAGCCACGGCAACGACACACCGCCACGGCAACGACACACCGCCACGGCAACGACACACCGCCACGGCAACGACACACCGCCACGGCAACGACACACACCGCCACGGCAACGACACACCGCAACGGCAACGACACACACCACGGCAACGACACACCGCCACGGCAACGACCACGACACACCGCCACGGCAACGACACACCGCCACGGCAACGACACACCGCCACGGCAACGACACACCGCCACGGCAACGACACACCGCCACGGCAACGACACACAGCCACGGCAACGACACACCGCCACGGCAACGACACACACCGCCACGGCAACGACACACACCGCCACGGCAACGACACACCGCAACGGCAACGACACACTGCCACGGCAACGACACACCGCCACGGCAACGACACAAAGCCACAGCCACGGCAACGACACACTGCCCACGGCAACGACACACACTGCCACGGCAACGACACACACCGCCACGGCAACGACACAAAGCCACAGCCACGGCAACGACACACTGCCACGGCAACGACACACCGCCACGGCAACGACACACAGCCACGGCAACGACATACTGCCACGGCAACGACACACCGCCACGGCAACGACACACTGCCACGGCAACGACACACTGCCACGGCAACGAGACACCGCCACGGCAAACGACACACACCGCCACGGCAACGACCACGACACACACCCCACGGCAACGACACACCGCCACGGCAACGACACACAGCCACGGCAACGACACACAGCCACGGCAACGACACACAGCCACGGCAACGACACACCGCCACGGCAACGACACACCGCCACGGCAACGACACACCGCCACGGCAACGACCACGACACACCGCCACGGCAACGACACACCGCCACGGCCATACACGTCGCCCACGGCGACAGTTTCCTCGTCTCAAACAGACCTGTGGTACTGTTTTGTTTCATTCTCACATGTTTAACACTCAAACTCTGCTTCTCTCAGACTGAAAACGCTCTGTTCCACCTTGTGATGTCATCATGTGGTGATACAGGAAGTGCTCCACTGTGTTTTTAAACTCCACCTTCTCTAGAATCATCTGGATCATTTCAGTCCTGGAGTCACTTATCTCGACTGAACTAAAGGTAAAAGGAGGAGTTAAAACTCCCACTTGATGACATCACAAGGTGGGACAGAGCATTTTGAGCTTCGGAGATGTTACAGACTAATAATATTAAGAGTTTTTTGTCGGAGGTTTGGGCACATTCACATTCTCTGAAGCCTTGAACAGCAGCTGCACTTTATATTTTGTGTCTGAGAGCGTGAACTTGAAAATATAAATCGTCCCAAAACAAAACGAGGCCAGACAAACCGTAACAGTGTCTTATAAATGAAGGTCCATCCGCCCCCCTCCCCAGACGCTTCCTCTGTGCGTTCTGGTTCACCGGTTTTCCTCGTATCGCGCCGTGTCTCAGCCGGTCGCGGAGGCGTGTGCGCCGCGCTCACAGGAGCAGGGGCTGATGGGTAATTGAAGCCGTGTCTTTGATGGACTGTCCAGATGTGTCAGAGAAAGACTTTCACTTTAAACATGAGGAGATGAAGAGCACAGGGTCAGACCCGAGAAAAGCCCTGGTTTAGACCTGGTTTAGACCCGGTTTAGACCTGGTTTAGACCCGGTTTAGACCCGGTTTAGACCCGGTTTAGACCCGGTTTAGACCCGGTTTAGACCCGGTTTAGACCCGGTTTAGACCCGGTTTAGTCCCGGTTTAGTCCCGGTTTAGTCCCGGTTTAGTCCCGGTTTAGACCCGGTTTAGACCTGGTTTAGACCTGGTTTAGTCCTGGTTTAGTCCTGGTTTAGTCCCGGTTTAGTCCCGGTTTAGTCCCGGTTTAGTCCCGGTTTAGTCCCGGTTTAGTTTTGTGGGGTTTATGTTTCTTTCACACAAATATGTGCAATTTATACACAAAAATATATATGTATTATTGAGTCACCTCTACTCGTTCTACTACTACTACTAATACTACTACTACTACTACTACTACTACTACTACTACTACTACTACTACTACTACTACTACTACTACTACTGCTGCTGCTGTTACCTCAGTTGTCCTGTTGTACTTTCTTCGAAGTACCTCTAAGTGCCTCCAAATCTCATTTAAAGTTTAATAAAAGTAAAATAAAGCTCTCGTAGTAAATGTTGACAGTCTTTGGCAGTTTAAAGAGTAATCACTAAAGTGTTCTCCCGAGACGCTTCCTCCAAAGTGTCTCCTTCCGTCTCAAGGACTCTTCAGACTCTCGGCTCGTAACCAAAGTCAGGTCCAATTTAAAAAACCCTGTAACAGAGACGAGAGCAGGAGCAGGGACGAGCCGATTCATTTAGACTAAAATAAAACAAAAAACAAAAAAAAACGGATCCAGACGTGAGACAGAGCTGTTCTCGAGTAACGACAGCACCACTTTGTGAGGAAAAGTTCAAATGTTCTTATTACATCAGTTTATACGTCCAAACAGGATATCAGATCACTGCATGTATGTCTATGGTAGAATGTGCAGCAGTCTCCACAGACACAAAGCACAGTTAGAACAGACTGAAAAGTCAAGAAAAGCACAAACGTGATGTGACGAGCTCGTGTCCAGCAGCATGTCGTCCTGGTCCTGTTTAAGAGCCTGAGGTTACAGAAATAGAAATAGTGGCTAATGCTAATGCTAATGTTAACGTTAATGCTAATGTTAATGATCATGCTAATGTTAATGCTAATGCTAATGCTAATGTTAATGCTAATGTTAATGCAAATTTTAATGCTAATGTTAATGATAATGCTAATGTTAATGATAATGCTTATGCTAGCTCCGGTTCTAGTCCGGAGCTAATATTAGCATTATAGTTCTAGAATCTAGTCCGGGTTTAGTCCTGGTTTTGTCCCGGTTTAGTCCCGGTTTAGACCCGGTTTAGTCTTGCTTTAGTCTCAGTTTAATCCTGGTTTAGTCTCGGTTTTGTCTCGGTTTAGTCCCGGTTTAGTCCCGGTTTAGTCGTGCTTTAGTCCTGGTTTAGTCCTGGTTTAGTCCTGGTTTAGACCTGGTTTAGTCCTGGTTTAGTGCCGCTCTCTGAACACATTCTCAGCTCACATATGCACTTTCCGTGTTCACGCTCTGTTCCTCACGCTCCGTGTCGTCTCCAGTCCGGCGTACGACGGTCGAGACTGCCCCGGCTCCGCCTTCGACTATCACATGTGTAACACGGAGGAGTGCGCCGGGCCGTACGAGGACTTCAGAGCGCAGCAGTGCACCCAGAGGAGCAACAAGTACCACAAGAACACCAAGCACACGTGGATCCCCTACGAGCATCCCGACGGTGAGGGCCACAAAACACGCTTAAAACACGCTCAAAACACGCTCAAAACACGCTCAAAACACGCTCAAAACACGCTCAAAACACGCTCAAAACACGCTCAAAACACGCTCAAAACACGCTCAAAACACGCTTAAAACACGCGCTTAAAACATGCTCAAAACACGCTCAAAACACGCTCAAAAACACGCTCAAAACACGCTCAAAACGCACGCTCAAAACACTCTCAAAACACTCTCAAAACACGCTCAAAACACGCTCAAAACACGCTCAAAACACGCTCAAAACACGCTCAAAACACGCTCAAAACACTCTCAAAACACTCTCAAAACACGCTCAAAACACGCTCAAAACACGCTCAAAACACGCTCAAAACACGCTCAAAACACGCTTAGAACATGCACAAAACACGCTTAAAACACGCTTAAAACACGCTTAAAACACGCTCAAAACACGCTCAAAACACGCTCAAAACACGCTCAAAACACGCTCAAAACACGCTCAAAACACGCTCAAAACACGCTCAAAACACGCTTAAAACACGCTTAAAACACGCTTAAAACACGCTTAAAACACGCTCAAAACACGCTTAAAACACGCTTAAAACACGCTTAAAACACGCTCAAAACACGCTTAAAACACGCTCAACACACGCTTAAAACACGCTTAAACATGCTCAAAACACGCTCAAAACACGCTCAAAACACGCTCAAAACACGCTTAAAACACGCTTAAAACACGCTCAAAACACGCTCAAAACACACGCTCAAAACACGCTCAAAACACGCTCAAAAACACGCTTAAAACATGCTTCAAAACACGCTCAAAACACGCTCAAAAACACGCTTAAAAACATGCTTAAAACATGCTCAAAACACGCTTAAAACACGCTTAAAACACGCTTAAAACACGCTCAACACACGCTTAAAACATGCTTAAAACATGCTCAAAACACGCTTAAAACACGCTTAAAACATGCTTAAAACATGCTCAAAACACGCTTAAAACATGCTTAAAACATGCTCAAAACACGCTTAAAACACGCTTAAACCCGCTTAAAACATGCTCAAAACACGCTTAAAACACACTTAAAATCTGCCCAGAGTCACACAAACTACAGCCAAAAACACAAATATGTCCCACCAGCTACGACCAAAGGCTTTTTAAACGTATTTAAAGCCCCACTGTGTAGTTTTTTGCGACATAAAGGCTCCTGAGAATGTGCTGCAGTTCTGTCCACAAAACCTCACGGGAAAGTCACACAGTGTTACTTTAGTGGTTTATTATTTCACATTTCGTTCATTTTTAATCCCAGTTTTTGTGTGGAAGCGTCGTCATAGTGACACAAGCAGCAGATTTTCATTCATACACGACTTTTGTGAACATGTGACCCAGAGGGAGGGGACAGGGGGTAGGTGAAAACAGAGGTTTTCTGAACTCAAGCCTCAAATGAATGAGTACAGGATCACACAAGAATCAAAAGTGCACTGTGAGTTTTGAGCGAATGTGGAAGGAAACAGTTTAGTTTAGTGTTTTTGTTCTTTTTTTATCTTTTTTTGTGTCTGTGGCTTTTTTCTGGGTTTTTTGTTTGTTTTGTTTTTGGGTTTTTTGGGGGGGGGGTTGTTTGTTTTTTTGTTTTGTCTGGGTTTTTTGTTTCTTTTTGTTTCTTTTTTGTTTTCTTTTTTGTTTCTTTTTTTGTTTATGTTGTTTTTTTTTTGTCTGTGGCTTTTTTTTCTGGATATTTTTCTCTTTTTTGTGTTTGTTTTTATGTTGTTTTTTGTTGTTTTCTTTTGTTTTTTGTTTGTTTTGTTTTTTATCTGGGTTTTTTTCTTTTTTGTTTCTTTTTTTGTTTCTTTTTTTGTTTATGTTGTTTTTTGTCTGTGGCTTTTTTTTCTGGATATTTTTCTCTTTTTTGTGTTTGTTTTTATGTTGTTTTTTGTTGTTTTTTTGTTGTTTTTTGTAGTTTTTTGTTTTGTCTGGGTTTTTTGTTTCTTTTTTGTTTCTTTTTTGTTTCTTTTTTGTTTCTTTTTTGTTTATGTTGTTTTTTTTGTCTGTGGCTTTTTTTTCCTGGATAATTTTCTCTTTTTTTTGTTTGTTTTATGTTGTTTTTTTGTTTTTTTCAGAGAGCCGTAAGTGTGAGCTGTCGTGTTTGTCCAAAGAGACCGGAGAAGTGGTGTCTATGAACCAAGTGATGCATGATGGGACGAGGTGCAGCTACAGTGACCCCTTCAGTGTGTGCGCCCGGGGAGAGTGTCTGGTGAGTACTACGAATACTACGAATACTACTACAACTTCACTACTGCTGGTAATAATACAGGTAGATTTAGAATATGATGTAGTAAAAATACACAAACACAAAACTCTGGTCTGTTTGTGTATTTTATATTTTATTTTGTATCAGATTTGTTCGGGGAAAAGTGAAAAGTGAATCCGTTTTCCCGCTGCGTTCTGCCTGATGAGGCTCTTGATGAATCATTTCTTCTTCTTCACCTGCGTCGACAGAAAACTCTATTTGAAGAAGAAAAACGCTGGTGATTCACTCAAACTGCCCATGAGACAAAAAAAAAAAAGTACATTATTACAAATATGTATTGAGTGCGTCAGACGAGGCTTTGAGAAAACACACAGCTGTAAAAACACAAACACGGTGACAAAAAACGTAAAACCCGAAACGACGTCGATGTTCAAGGTTAAAGCTGCAAGTTTATCAGAGTTTTATCAAATCGGGTTTTTAAAGAGGAGACGTTCTGTAAAATCAACTTTTTTGGACCTTCATCAAAAACAGGTCTGATCTGGTTTTAGAGTCATCCATGCATGTTTGAGTAATCTAGTGATCTCTGCTGGCTCTATTCAAGCCTTCCTTACGGTTAGCAGTATGAGCCTGTACGAGGCTCCGCCCACAAGCCTACATCACCCATGTACAAGGTTCCTCCCACAAGCCTACATCACCCACGTACGAGTTCTGAGTCCGTCATTCACGAAGGACACGACTTCAGCGTCGTTTTTACACAATTCACTGTTTTGTCTGTGTTTTTTGTGTTTCGTGTATGTTTTCTCTGTGTTTTTTGTGTTTTCTCTGTGTTTTTTGTGTTTTGTGTTTTGTCTGTGTTTTTTGTGTTTTGTCTGTTTTTTGTCTGTGTTTTTTGTGTTTTGTGTATGTTTTCTCTGTGTTTTTTGTGTTTTGTCTGTGTTTTTTGTGTTTTGTGTTTTGTCTGTGTTTTTTGTGTTTTGTCTGTTTTTTGTCTGTGTTTTTTGTGTTTTGTCTGTGTTTTTTGTGTTTTGTGTATGTTTTCTCTGTGTTTTTTGTGTTTTGTCTGTGTTTTTTGTGTTTTGTGTATGTTTTCTCTGTGTTTTTTGTGTTTTGTGTATGTTTTCTCTGTGTTTTTTGTGTTTTGTCTGTGTTTTTTGTGTTTTGTGTATGTTTTCTCCGTGTTTTTTGTGGACTCAAGGCTCGTCTCGTGTTTTGTCTCGGCTCTTCTGGCTTGTTCTCTGAGCGTCGAGTCAAAATCTGTGACTAACCCTGTGTCGTCTTGCTCAACAGCACGTCGGCTGCGATAAGGAAGTGGGCTCGTACAAAAGTGAGGACAAGTGTGGAGTTTGTGAAGGAGATAATTCACACTGTCGAACTGTAAAACTCACCCTGACCAAGACGCCCAAGAAAAACGGTAACGAGACAGTTTCAGGAACAAACACTGGACTGTTGTTTGTCTGAAAAGATTCTTCAAACCAAAAGAATCAAAAAAGTTCATGATAAATACAACACAAATGTGAAAAACACCAAATATAACAGAAAAAAAGCAGACGTTTATATCGGATCAGTAACTTTTCCCTTAAAGCCCCAACGTGGAACTTTTAGCCAATAATGAAGAAAAGAATAAAAAAGCATGTTTTGTGTGATTACAGTGAGAAGTGTAGAAAACATCCTGACTGTGAGCGGGCTTGCCTCTCCACAAACCTGACTCTTATGTGGGCCTCCTCCTGCTTGTTTCCATAGAAATGTTGTATCTTTGGTGATACATTTAAAAAAAAATGTTCCGAAGTATCAAGTTAACTTTCCATTTCCATGGACTCACACAGGTGATGTGCCACCTCCAGAAAGTTACACAGTGTTGCTTTATTTCCAGATATGTTTGGCAAATTTAACTTTTATGTACAAAGGACAAAAACGTCTCTGTTCATTTATTCTCCAGAAACAAACAATATAAACAAATAT
Source organism: Periophthalmus modestus (assembly GCA_019594935.1). Classification (NCBI taxonomy): domain Eukaryota; kingdom Metazoa; phylum Chordata; class Actinopteri; order Gobiiformes; family Gobiidae; genus Periophthalmus; species Periophthalmus modestus. The sequence goes on from JAIEZT010000122.1 coordinate 312,995, forward strand.
ATTTGTTGTTTTAACCCTTTGGTCTGGATGTATTTGTTGTTTTAACCCTTTGGTCTGGATGTATTTGTTGTTTTAACCCTTTGGTCTGGATGTATTTGTTGTTTTAACCCTTTGGTCTGGATGTATTTGTTGTTTTAACCCTTTGGTCTGGATGTATTTGTTCTGTTTTAACCCTTTGGTCTGGATGTATTTGTTGTTTTAACCCTTTGGTCTGGATGTATTTGTTGTTTTAACCCTTTGGTCTGGATGTATTTGTTGTTTTAACCCTTTGGTCTGGATGTATTTGTTGTTTTAACCCTTTGGTCTGGATGTATTTGTTCTGTTTTAACCCTTTGGTCTGGATGTATTTGTTCTGTTTTAACCCTTTGGTCTGGATGTATTTGTTCTGTTTTAACCCTTTGGTCTGGATGTATTGTGTTGTTTAACCCTTTGGTCTGGATGTATTTGTTCTGTTTTAACCCCTTTGGTCTGGATGTATTTGTTGTTTTAACCCTTTGGTCTGGATGTATTTGTTGTTTAACCCTTTGGGTCTGGATGTATTTGTTGTTTTAACCCTTTGGTCTGGATGTATATTTGTTGTTTTAACCCTTGGTCTGGATGTATTTGTTGTTTTAACCCTTTGGTCTGGATGTATTTGTTGTTTAACCCTTTGGTCTGGATGTATTTGTTCTGTTTTAACCCTTGGTCTGGATGTATTTGTTGTTTTAACCCTTTGGTCTGGATGTATTTGTTGTTTTAACCCTTTGTCTGGATGTATTTGTTGTTTTAACCCTTGTCTGGATGTATTTGTTCTGTTTTAACCCTTTGGTCTGGATGTATTTGTTCTGTTTTAACCCTTTGGTCTGGATGTATTTGTTGTTTTAATCCTTTGGTCTGGATGTATTTGTTCTGTTTTAACCCTTTGGTCTGGATGTATTTGTTGTTTTAACCCTTGGTCTGGATGTATTTTGGTTTTAACCCTTTGGTCTGGATGTATTTGTTGTTTTAACCCTTTGGTCTGGATGTATTTGTTGTTTTAACCCTTGGTCTGGATGTATTTGTTGTTTTAACCCTTGGTCTGGATGTATTGTTTTTTTAACCCTTTGGTCTGGATGTATTTGTTGTTTTAACCCTTTGGTCTGGATGTATTTGTTCTGTTTTAACCCTTTGGTCTGGATGTATTTGTTCTGTTTTAACCCTTTGGTCTGGATGTATTTGTTCTGTTTTAACCCTTTGGTCTGGATGTATTTGTTGTTTTAACCCTTTGGTCTGGATGTATTTGTTGTTTTAACCCTTTGGTCTGGATGTATTTGTTGTTTTAACCCTTTGGTCTGGATGTATTTGTTGTTTTAACCCTTTGGTCTGGATGTATTTGTTCTGTTTTAACCCTTTGGTCTGGATGTATTTGTTCTGTTTTTAACCTTTGGTCTGGATGTATTTTGTTGTTTTAACCCTTTGGTCTGGATGTATTTGTTCTGTTTTAACCCTTTGGTCTGGATGTATTTGTTGTTTAACCCTTGGTCTGGATGTATTTGTTGTTTTAACCCTTTGGTCTGGATGTATTTGTTGTTTTAACCCTTTGGTCTGGATGTATTTGTTGTTTTTTAACCCTTTGGTCTGGATGTATTTGTTCTGTTTTAACCCTTTGGTCTGGATGTATTTGTTCTGTTTTAACCCTTTGGTCTGGATGTATTTGTTCTGTTTTAACCCTTTGGTCTGGATGTATTTGTTGTTTTAACCCTTTGGTCTGGATGTATTTGTTCTGTTTTAACCCTTTGGTCTGGATGTATTTGTTGTTTTAACCCTTTGGTCTGGATGTATTTGTTGTTTTAACCCTTTGGTCTGGATGTATTTGTTGTTTTAACCCTTTGTCTGGATGTATTTGTTGTTTTAACCCTTTGGTCTGGATGTATTTGTTGTTTTAACCCTTTGGTCTGGATGTATTTGTTTGTTTTAACCCTTTGGTCTGGATGTATTTGTTGTTTTAACCCTTTGGTCTGGATGTATTTGTTTGTTTTAACCCTTTGGTCTGGATGTTTGTTTTTAGTGATGCTGAAAATGTTCGACATTCCTGTTGGAGCTCGTCACATCGTGATCGAGGAGAACGAGACGTCTCCACATTTGATCGGTAAGAAACCATCAGAGCGTGAGGTCAGAGGTCAGAGCGTGAGGTCAGAGTGTGAGGTCAGAGTGTGAGGTCAGAGGTCAGAGCGTGAGGTCAGAGCGTGAGGTCAGAGGTCAGAGCGTGAGGTCAGAGTGTGAGGTCAGAGTGTGAGGTCAGAGTGTGAGGTCAGAGGTCAGAGCGTGAGGTCAGAGCGTGAGGTCAGAGCGTGAGGTCAGAGGTCAGAGTGTGAGGTCAGAGTGTGAGGTCAGAGGCTGAGGTCAGAGGTCAGAGTGTGAGGTCAGAGGTCAGACGTTAGGTCAGAGGTCAGAGCCTGAGGTCAGAGGTCAGAGTGTGAGGTCAGAGTGTGAGGTCAGAGTGTGAGGTCAGAGCGTGAGGTCAGAGGTCAGAGTGTGAGGTCAGAGTGTGAGGTCAGAGCGTGAGGTCAGAGTGTGAGGTCAGAGGTCAGAGTGTGAGGTCAGAGTGTAAGGTCAGAGTGTGAGGTCAGAGCGTGAGGTCAGAGCGTGAGGTCAGAGTGTGAGGTCAGAGGTCAGAGTGTGAGGTCAGAGTGTGAGGTGAGAGGTCAGAGTGTGAGGTCAGAGGTCAGAGTGTGAGGTCAGAGTATAAGGTCAGAGTGTGAGGTCAGAGCGTGAGGTCAGAGCGTGAGGTCAGAGGTCAGAGCGTGAGGTCAGAGTGTGAGGTCAGAGTATGAGGTCAGAGGTTTTAAAGCTCCATATTCCTGTATTTCCTGATTTGTTCTAATGTTTCATCGTCACAAACCTGGAGCTGTGTTTTGTTTCATTCACACATGTTTAACTCTAACAAACTAATAAACTGAAAACACTCTGTTCCACCTTGTGATGTCATCATGTGGTAATACAGGAAGTGTCCTGTGTTTTTAAAACTCCACCTTCACTCGAATCATTTTCGATCATTTCAGCTCCTGGAATTCTCAATCTCGACTAAACTAAAAGTAAAAGGAGCTGTTCACTTGAAAACTACCACTTGATGAGATCACAAGGTGGAACAGAGCGTTTGGAGCTTTGGAGATGTAACAGACTAATAATAAAGTGTGACTCAAACATGTGAATGAATCAAAACACGACTCCAGTGAGTTTTTATGTGGGAGCAGCGTCTGAACATGACTTAAAGCTACATGAGTCATTTCTGTGAGAAACAGGAGCTTTGAGCAGAAATATGGACAAATCTCGTCTTTTCTGGTTCCTTCTTATAAAGTACAGACTTGTGTGTTTGATTGGCACATTTTTCCTGCTGTGCTTCATCAGACCTCCATCCGTCTGTTCTCAGCCCATCGCGGGCTCTGACTCACTGGTTTAATTGCTCTGTATCCACACGTCTAACTCGCTGCACTGCTGAGACTGGAGGTGTGACGGAGGAACTACACCACTGTACGGAGGACTCAGTGTGATCGTGAAACTTATCGGAGTAAAACATGTTTTAACTGACAACACTCAACACTCAACTGACATTTTGACATTAGAGCGTTTTATGTTTTGTTTAGCTCAAGTTTGACGACACAGAGACAGAGTCAGATAAACATACAGAGCTAACCTGCTAGCATACACTGTTTATATAAATGCACAGAGCTAACCTGCTAGCATAGACTGTTTATATAAATGCACAGAGCTAACCTGCTAGCATACACTGTATATATAAATGCACAGAGCTAACCTGCTAGCATACACTGTATATATAAATGCACAGAGCTAACCTGCTAGCATACACTGTATATATAAATGCACAGAGCTAACCTGCTAGCATACACTGTATATATAAATGCACAGAGCTAACCTGCTAGCATACACTGTATATATAAATGCACAGAGCTAACCTGCTAGCATACACTGTATATATAAATGCACAGAGCTAACCTGCTAGCATACACTGTATATATAAATGCACAGAGCTAACCTGCTAGCATAGACTGTATATATAAATGCACAGAGCTAACCTGCTAGCATACACTGTATATATAAAAATGCACAGAGCTAACCTGCTAGCATACACTGTATATATAAATGCACAGAGCTAACCTGCTAGCATACACTGTATATATAAATGCACAGAGCTAACCTGCTAGCATAGACTGTATATATAAATGCACAGAGCTAACCTGCTAGCATACACTGTATATTTACCGTCTGAGGCCTGGGTCACAGTTTGACGTTTAGAGTTTGTTTCCGATTGTGTCGGTAAAGTTTGTGTTTTCTTTCGTAGCTGTGAAGAACCAGGAGACAGGGAGCTTCATCCTGAACGACCAGGACGCTGCTGACCACACGTTCATCGAGGGCGGGCTGCAGTGGGAGTATTCTGTGGAGGGACAGAAGGAGACGCTCAAGACGTCTGGACCCCTGCACCAGGGCATCGTAGTACTGGTGAGAAGGACGCTGACCGCCACAGTGTGTTTATGTGTTTTATACATGTGTGAGGCACGATAGTACTGCTGAGAGGGACGCTGACCGCTGCAATGTTTACTCCTCCTCAACGTGTGTGGCTCCTCCTCCTTTGGTCAACGTGTGTGGTTCCTCCTCCTCCTTTGGTTAAACTGTGTGGTTCCTCCTCCTTTGGTGAACGTGTGTGGCTCCTCCTCCTTTGGTCAAAGTGTGTGGCTCCTCCTCCTTTGGTGAACGTGTGTGGTTCCTCCTCCTTTGGTGAACGTGTGTGGTTTCTCCTCTTTTACACTCCTCTGTGTTTGTTTTTTCCAGGTTAACCCCAAAGAGGAGGAGGTGAAGATCAGCCTGACCTACAAATACATCATACATGAAGATCTCCTCCCCGTCATCACCAACAACAACGTTCTGCTCGCAGAACTCGACACCTACGAGTGGGCCCTCAAGAGCTGGTCCCAGTGCTCCAAGACCTGCGGAGGAGGTGAGTATGAGGAGGAGGAAGAGAGGAGAGGAGGAGAGGAGGAGGTGGTCACAGGAGGAGATCAGAGAAGAGATCAGAGGAGATCAGGAGAGGAGGAGGTCAGAGGAGGAGATTATAGGAGGAGGAGGTCAGAGGAGGAGGAGGTCAGAGGAGGAGATTATAGGAGGAGGAGGTCAGAGGAGGAGGAGGTCAGAGGAGGACAGAGGAGGAGGACATTTCAACTTTAAATATCTGAGATGAAAGTCGTATTTTTACCAAAATTTAATTGGACATTTACAGATTTTAGGGTCGAGGTCGAATCAAAACAGATTTTTATTTTTTTGTATGTGACTTTTTTTTTCACTAAGTCAGAATGAAGCTCAGAGCTGAAACCCTCTGTGTCTATGTTCTCCTCTCCTCCTCCTCCTCCTCTTCATCCTCTCCTCTCCTCCTCCTCCTGCTCCTCTTCATCCTCTTCCTCCTCCTCCTCCTCCTCTCTCTCCTCATCCTCCTCTCTCCTCCTCTCTCCTCCTCCTCCTCATCCTCCTCCTCTCCTCCTCTCCTCCCTCCTCCCTCCCTCCTCCTCCTCCTCTCCTCCTCCTCCTCCTCCTCCTCTTCCTCAGGTATCCAGTACACTAAATATGGCTGCCGTCGTAAGAGTGACAGTCGCTTGGTTCATCGAAACTTCTGCGAGTCGAGTAAAAAGCCCAAACCGATCCGCAAACGCTGCAACAACCACGAGTGCAGCGCGCCCACGTGAGGACCAATCACATCTCAGCATTCCCCACCAGGGGGCGTGGCTTTGGTGTGATGTTTGTCTGTTTCTCAGGTGGGTGGCGGAGGCGTGGGGTCCCTGCAGCAGGTCGTGCGGTAAAACAGGGCTTCCAGAGTCGGGTGGTGCAGTGTGTTCAGTTTGTCCACAACACCACCACAACACCACCCAAAGGCCCGTCCACAGCAAACACTGCACCCAAGAGCGGCCGGACACCAGGAGAGCCTGCACCCACACGCCCTGCCCCGCCCCAGTGGCGGACAGGGGCGTGGTCTCAGGTGAGGGGCGGTGGTTTGAGGTGAGGGGTGTGGACTCAGGTGAGGGGGCGTGTTTCTCAGGTGAGGGGGCGTGGTTTGAGGTGAGGGGTGTGGACTCAAGTGAGGGGCAGGGTCTCAGGTGAGGGGTGTGGCCTGACATGTGGGGCGTGGTCTCAGGTGAGGGGCGTGGTTTGAGGTGAGGGATGTGGACTCAAGTGAGGGGCAGGGTCTTAGTTGAGAGGCTTGGTCTCGGGTGAGGGGCGTGTTCTCAGGTGAGGGGAGTGGTCTCAGGTGAGGGGCGTGGTCTCAGGTGAGGGGCGTGGTCTCAGGTGAGGGGCGTGTTCTCAGGTGAGGGGCGTGTTCTCAGGTGAGGGGAGTGGTCTCAGGCGAGGGGCGTGGTCTCAGGTGAGGGGCGTGGTCTCAGCCACCGTGTGACTTAAGAGTCAAAAGACTCTGAGCGAGCTCGTGTCTCCACAAACCCGACACAAACCTGTTTCCACGGGAATGCTGTTCTTTTGGATATAATATTCCACAGTATGGAATAAAACTCCTGTCTCTATGGAGACGTACACAACACCTCAAATATATGAAGTAAGAAATGTGGAGTTAAAGTGAAATAACTCTACAATTTTTGGTTATATTTTATGTTCAAATCCTCCAAGTATCTGCCCTTTGCTTTGTCGAGAAATATTATTTAAGTTTTGTTCTTGATTAAATAATAACTTCATGTACCTGATGTCTCGTGTGAATATAAAATGTAGACAGTAGTAAAAAAAAAAAAAAGAAAAAAAAAAAAAAACATGTACTCGGAAAAGCGTTTAATGCCTTTGGAACATTCCAGTCTCCCAGCAGAACTGAACCGTATCATTATTTCTGCTTCTTATTGAAAACGATTTCCCACAGTAATTTAGACAACAACAAACAGATAAGTCTTCCACCAATCATGGTTTATGTGCCGTTAGCTAGCGGCGTTAGCTCGCGCGGCGCCGGAGCAGAGCTGTGTGACTCTGAGGCTGAACGAGTTTGAATAATGAGTCACACTGTTTTATGATCAGAACATGCAGCATTTTTCTCATTATGTCTGAAACACCACCACACGGAGTTCACGGACACACGTCCTTTTGGAAAGACGGTTACAACAAACGCTGCACAAGTGGACGTGGCTAACCCGCTAATGACATGGACTCGCTCCGGCTCCCATCGACTCTGGCGTGATGTTCTCCGTGGCTCCTCCAGACTCTTTCACGTGTGTCGTGTTCAGGTTGAACCTGACTCATCGGTGAAGAGCACAGGACGCCAGTGGAGCACTTCCTGATTCTGTTGGTCTATGACAAATGCCAGTGGAGCTCTACGGTGCTGGGCAGTGAGCACAGGGGCCACTACAGGACGTGGGCCCTCAGGCCTCGTGGAGTCTGTTTTCTGGTTGTTTGGTCAGAAACATTCACTCCAGTGGCTGGAGGTCATTCTGTGGGGCTCTGGCAGTGCTCATCCTGTTCCTCCTGCACAAAAGGAGCAGATACCGATCCTGCCGAGGGTTTGAGGACCTTCTACGACCCTGCCCAGCTCTGCTGGAGGAACCCACCTGTCTCTGAATCTCGTCCATGCTCTTTGTGCTGAGACACAAACCTTCTTGTATTGATGTTCCATCCTGGAGGAGTTGGACCACAAACCTCTGCAGCCTCCAGTACCGCACCAAGAATCAATAATGTTGATCCAAGACAAAGGAAAAAGGTCAGTCAGTAAAAAAAATCTGCCAGAAGAGACGAGGAGGGAAAAATACTAGTGGCATCAACCTGGAAACATTCCTGTTCCTGGCTCTCCCTCTCCACAGATATGACCAGTCTCTTTGGCTGTGTAGAATCTGTGGTTCTACAGAAGAGTCGGCTCTTTTCAGTTGTTCTCCATATCTCAGAAAAAGCAGTTCTCCGGATCTCAGTTTTTCTTCCAGTTTTTCTTCTTCGTTTTTACACTGATTTAGTCTGAACCAACAGAAGATCGAGATCAGGAGCAGGAGACACGAGGAAGCTCTGAGCATGAAACAGGTCTGACGTAGTAATAACAACTACATTTATCATGATTATTACTGTTTTATTTTCAGTGTAAACTCTGGTCTCAGTTTGAGCCGTTTTAAACACGTCTGATCACGAGTAAAATATAAATAAATCCATTTTTTATTATTTTAGGTTCAGTTATTCCTGAGGTGGGTGTGGTTTTCTGCTCAGTGAGACGGGTGGTGTTTCTGGGTGTTGGTGTTGACGGGTGTGTTTTGTGGGTGTGGTTGACAGGTGGTGTTTCTGGGTGTGGGGTGTTGACGGGTGGTGTTTCTGGGTGTGGGGTGTTGACGGGTGGTGTTTCTGGGTGTGATTGACGGTGGTGTTTCTGGGTGTGGGTGTTGACGGGGGGTGTTTCTGGGTGTGGGTTGTTGACGGGTGTTGTTTCTGGGTGGGGGTGTTGACAGGTGGTGTTTGTGGGTGTGGTTGACGGGTGGTGTGTTTCTGGGGTGTGGGGTGTTGACAGGGGGTGTTTCTGGTGTGGGTGTTGATGGGTGGTGTTTCTGGGTGTGGGTGTTGACGGGTGGTGTTTGTGGGTGGTGTTGACGTTGGTGTTTCTGGGTTGTGGTTGTTGACGAGTGGTGTTTCTGGGTGTGGTTGTTGACGGGTGGTGTTTCTGGGTGTGGTTGACGGGTGGTGTTTGTGGTGTGGGTGTTGACAGGGGGTGTTTCTGGGTGTGGTTGTTGACGGGCGGTGTTTTCTGGGTGTGGTTGACGGGTGGTGTTTCTGGGTGTGGTTGACGGTGGTGTTTGTGGGTGTGGTTCACGTGCGGTGTTTGTGGGGTGTGGTTGACGGGTGGTGTTTGTTGGTGTGGTGGTTGACGGGTGGTGTTTCTGGGTGTGGGTGTTGACGGGTGGTGTTTCTGGTGTGTTGACGGGTGGTGTTTCTGGGTGTGGTTGACGGGTGGTGTTTCTGGGTGTGGTTGATGACAGGTGGTGTTTCTGGGTGTGGGTGTTGACAGGTGGTGTTTCTGGGTGTGGTTGACGGGTGGTGGTTCTGGGTGTGGTTGACGGGTGGTGTTTCTGGGTGTGGGTGTTGACGGGTGGTGTTTGTGGGTGTGGTTGACGAGTGGTGTTTCTGGGTGTGATTGACGGGTGGTGTTGACGGGTGGTGTTTCTGGGTTTGGTTGTTGACGGGCGGTGTTTCTGGGTGTGGTTGACGGGTGGTGTTTCTGGTGTGTGTTTTCTGGGTGTGGTTGACGGGTGGTGTTTCTGGGTGTGGTTGATGGGTGGTGTTTCTGGGTGGTGTTTCTGGGTGTGGTTGACGGGTGGTGTTTCTGGGTGTGGTTGACAGGGTGGTGTTTCTGGGTGTGGTTGACGGGTGGTGTTTCTGGGTGTG
>JAIEZT010000122.1:329863-346934 GCA_019594935.1 Periophthalmus modestus
ACACGCGACCCGAACCCGAACCCCCACACGCACACCTAAACCCGAACCCCACCACTCGAACCCTAACTCCAACACCCCCCACGCGAAAACCCGAACCCTATACCCCACACTCGACGAACCCCGAACCCTAACCCCACACTCTCACCCGAAACCCTAACCCCACACGCTAACCCTGAACCCTAACGCCCACACTCGAACCCGAACCCTAACCCCACACTGCGAACCCTAACCCTAACCCCACACTCTAACCCTAACCCTAACCCCACACCGCTAACCCTAACCCTAACCCCACACTCCTAACCCGAAACCCGAACCCCCACACCTAACCCCGAACCCTAACCCCACACTCAACCCGAACCCTAACCCACACGCGAACCCTAACCCTAACCCACAACCCGAACCCGAACCCTACCCCCACACGCGAACCCTAACCCGACCCCCAACACGCGAACCCTAACCCGAACCCCACACTCGAACCCCGAACCCTAAACACCCACACGCTACCCCGCCCCGAACCCTAACACTCAACCCGAACCCGAACCCCTACACGCTAACCCGAACGCCTAACCCAGAACCCTAACCCCACACCGCTAACCCCAGTACACCGGAACCCCACAACTTCGAACCCGAACCCGAAACCCCACACGCGAACCCCGAACCCGAAACCCACACGCGAACCCGAACCCGAACCCCACACGCGAACCCGAACCCCGACCCCACACGCGAACCCTAACCCCTAACCCCACACGCTAACCCAAACCTAACCCCACACCCTACCCTAAACCCGAACCCCACACCTCTAACCCTAACCCGAACCCCACCACGCTAACCCTAACCCTAACCCCCACACACGCAACCCTAACCCGAAACCCGAACCCACACGCGAACCCCGAACCGAACCCCACACCGAACCGAACCCGATACCCCACACGCTAACCCGAACCCGAACCCCACACGCCTACCCCTAAACCGAACCCCCACACTAAACCCCGAACCCGAACCCCACAACGCGAACCCGAACCCTAAACCCCAACACTCGAACCCTAACCCCGAACCCCACACGCGAACCCTAACCCGAACCCCCACACCAAAATACGAACCCGAACCCCACACGCGAACCTACCCGAACTAACCCCACACCTAACCCTAACCCGAACCCCACACTCAAACCCTAACCCGAACCCCACACTCGCGAACCCGAACCCTACCCCACAACGCGAACCCTAACCCTAACCCCACACGCGAACCCGAAACCCGACCCACACGCGCAACCTAACCCTAACCCCACCCTCGACCCTAACCCTAACCCCCCACTCTAACCCGAACCCTAACCCCACACGCTAACCCTAACCCGAACCCCACACGCTAACCCTAACCCCTAACCCCCACTACCCGACCCTAACCCTAACCCTACACGCTAACCCTAACCCTAACCCCACACCCGAACCTAACCTAACCCCAAACGCTAACCCAACCCTAAACCCCACACCCGAACCCTACCCTAACCCCACACGCTAACGAACCCTAACCCGAACCCTACCCGAACCCTAACCCGAACCCTAACCCCACACCCGAACCCGAACCCCGAACCCCACACCTAACCCGAAACCCTAACACGCAACCCTAACCCTAACCCGACACCCTAACCCGAACCCTAACCTAACCCTACTCCAACCCGAACCCGAACCCTTTACACCCGAACCCTAACCCTACCCCACACCTACTAACCCTAACCCGAACCCCACACCTAACCCTACCCCTAACCCTACCTAACCCTAACCCTAACCCACACTCTAACTAACCCAAACCCACACTAACCCTAACCCTAACCCTAAACCCACACTGCGAACCGAACCCGAACCCCACCCTAACGCTAACCCTAACCCGAACCCCACACGGCGAAACCCGAACCCGACCCCACACGGCTAACCCGACCCTGAACCCACACGCGAACCCGAACCCTAACCCTAACCCTAACCCCTACCCCAACCCCACACGCTAACCCGAACCCTACCCCACACTACTAACCCTAACCCTAACCCTAACACACCTAACCCTAACCCGAACCCCACACGCGAACCCTAACCCTAACCCCACACTCGAACCCTACACCCTAACCCCCACACCCTAACCCGAACCCGAACCCTAACCCTGACGCTGACCCGAACCCCTAACCCTACCCTAACCCGAACCCGAACCCTAACCCCACACTCGAACCCTAACCCCTAACCCTAACCCCACACCGCGAACCCTAACCCTAACCCCACACGCTAACCCGAACCCTAACCCCACACGCTACCCCTAACCCGAACCCTAACCCTAACCCCACACTGCGAACCCGAACCCCTAACCCCACACGGCGACCGCTGACCGAACCCGAACCCCGCCCTAGCCCTGAACCCGAAACCCTAACCCCCACCCCACCTCTAGACCCTAACCCGACCCCACACGCTAACCCGAACCCGAACCCCACACGCGAACCCGACCCGAACCCCACACTAAACCCTGACCCGAACCCCCACACGCTAACCCTAACCCTAACCCCACACGCGAACCCTTAACCCGAACCCCACACGCGAACCCGAACCCTCCTAACCCCACACGCGAACCCGAACCCGAACCCCACACGCTAACCCTAACCCTAACCCCCACACTCTAACCAAACCCGAACCCCATACCCCCACACGCGAACCCGAACCCGAACCCCACACTAACCCTGACCCCCCACACGGCGACCCTAACCCTGCCCCCCCACACGCTCAACCCGAACCCGAACCCCACACGCGCACCCGACCTAACCCCACACGCGAACCCTAACCCTAAACCCCACACCCTAACCCTAACCCTAACCCCACACTCTAACCCTAACCCTAACCCCACACCACACCTAACCCTAACCCCTAACGCCACACGCTAACCCTAACCCTAACACCACACGCGAACCCGAACCCGAACCCCACACGCCTTAACCCTAACCCTAACCCCACACACTTAACCCGAACCCGAACCCCACACTCTAACCCGAACCCTAACACCACACTCGAACCCTAACCCTGTAACCCCACACTCGAACCCTAACCCGAACACCCACACTCGAACCCTAACCCTACACCCACTCTAACCCGAACCCGAACCCCACACTCGAACCCTAACCCGAACCCCACACTCGAAAACCCGAACCCTAACACCACACTCGAACCCTAACGACCCGAACCCCACACGCGAACCCTAACCCTAACACCACACGCTAACCCTAACCCTAACCACCCACACTCTAACCCGAACCCTAACCCCACACGCGAAACCCTAACCCGAACCCCACACGCGACCCTCCCTAACCCCACACCTACCCTAACCCGAACCCCACACTCTAACCCCAACCCACTCACCCTAACACACTAAACCCTAACCCTAACACCCACACTCTAACCCTAACCCTAACACCACACGCCTAAACCCGAACCCGAACACCACACTCTAACCCTAACCCTAACCCCACACTCTAACCCTAACCCGAACACCACACACGCTAACCCTAACCCGAACCCCACACGCGAACCCGAACCCGAACCCACACGCTAACCCGAACCCTAACCCCACACTCTAACCCAAACCCGAACCCCACACTCTAACCCTAACCCGAACACCACACTCGAACCCTAACCCGAACACCACACTCTAACCCTAACCCTAACCCCACACCTCTAACCCTAACCCTAACCCCCACACTCGAACCGAACCCGAACCCCACACTCTAACCCTAACCCTAACCCCACACTCGAACCCGAACCCTAACCCCGACACGCTAACCCCGAACCCGAACCCCACACTCGAACCCTAACCCTAACCCCACACTCGAACCCTAACCCGAACCCCACACGCGAACCCGAACCCTAACCCCACACGCTAACCCTAACCCTAACACCACACCTCTAACCCGAACCCTAACCCCACACTCTAACCCTACCCCTAACCCACACTCGAACCCAACCCTAACCACCACACTCGACCCGAACCCTAACCCCACACGCTAACCCTAACCCTAACCCCACACCGCTAACCCGAACCCTAACCCCCCACACGCTAACCCTAACCCTAACCCCACACGCGAACCCGAACCCTAACCCCACACGCTAACCCTAACCCGAACCCCACACGCTAACCCGAACCCGAACCATCCACACTCTAACCCTAACCCTAACCCCACACTCGAACCCTAACCCGAACCCCCACTCGAAACCGCCCGAACCCGAACACCCACACTCGAACCCTAACCCCTAACCCCCACACTCGAACCCGAACCCTAACACCACACTCTAACCCTAACCCAAACCCACACGCGAACCCGAACCCTAACCCCACACGCGAACCCGAACCCTAACCCCACACGCTAACCCTAACCCGAACCCCACACGCGAACCCGACCCCGAACCCCCTACACCGACTCTAACCCCGAACCCGAACCCCACACTCGAACCCGAACCCGAACCCCACACTCTAACCCTAACCTAACCCGAACCCACTCGAACCCGAACCCGAACCCCACACACGCGAACCCCCTACACCCCACACGGCGAACCCGAACCCTAACCCCACACACGCGAACCCGAACCCTAACCCCACACGCGAACCCCCTAACCCGAACCCCCACACTCTAACCCCGAACCCTAACCCCACACTCTAACCCTACCCCGAACCCCACACTCTAACCCTAACCCTAACCCCACACGCTAACCCTAACCCTAACCCCACACTCTAACCCTAACCCTAACCCCACACTCTAACCCTAACCCTAACCCCACACTCGAACCCTAACCCTAACCCCACACTCTAACCCTAACCCTAACCCCACACTCTAACCCCTAACCCTAACCCCACACGCGACCCTAACCCAACCCCACACTCTAACCCTAACCCTAACCCCACACTCGAACCCTAACCCTAACCCCACACGCTAACCCTACCCTAAACCCCACACGCTAACCCCGAACCCTAACCCCACACTCTAACCCGAACCCTAACCCCACACTCTAACCCTAACCCTAACCCCACACTCTAACCCTAACCCTAACCCCACACTCTAACCCTAACCCTAACCCCACACTCTAACCCTAACCCCTACCCCACACGCTACCCTAACCCTAACCCCACACTCTAACCCCGAACCCGAACCCCCACGACTACCCTAACCCTAACCCCCACACCCTAACCCGAACCCCACCTAAACCCAACCCGAACCCCACACTCTAAACCCTAACCCTAACCCCACACTCCCTAACCCGAAACCCTAACCCGAAACCCACACACTCTAACCCGAACCCTAACCCCACACTCTAAACCCTAACCCTAACCCCACACTCTAACCCCCCTCCCCAAACTTTTCCTAGAGCACTCCTAAATCTAAAACTGAGGCAATACGCACATACCATTGAAAATAAGACACCCCCCATAACCAATATGAACACACTCAACTTCACAACCTGAAATGTACGAGGCATGCGTGCTGTACAAAAGGGTTAGGGTTACAACAATTATTAACCATCTTGCCAAGTTAAAAACAGATATATGCTTTCTTCAAGAAATACACCTGGCAAACACAGAACACTATTTTTTAAAAAAAACTATACATACATTATTTTCACCGTACAATAGTAAACAAACGTGGTGTGGCAATATTAATACATAAAAATTTAATATTTAAGCATAACTCAACAATCATAGACCCTGAGGGAAGACTTATCATTATTAATCTAACAATTAACAATCTCACATACACGCTGGCAACCATTTATGGACCAAATATTGACAACCCAGATTTTTCATAAATTTTTTTCATTACTAATTAGCTCGTCAAATATTATATTAACTGGAGACTTCAATACAGTATTAAATCCTCAATTACACCGATCAAGCCAACTGGATCTTTTTGCAACTGGCACTCAACAGAAATCATAAAACAGTATATAGAAGATTATGGATTAATGGATATTTGGAGAGTTAGTAACCTTACAGTTAAACAACATACATATTTCTCACCTACCCACCAATCCTCATCAAGAATAGATTATTTTCTTAGCAGTAATTCACTCACACAACACCTAACTGAAAATAAGATTCACCCAATAATAATTAGTGATCATGCTCCGGTATCAATGACAGTTGAAATCCAGACATTAAAAAAACATTTCACAAGATGGCGATTCAATACATCCCTTCTAGAAGATACAGAATTCACATCATTATTAAAGAGAGAGTGGGCATCCTTTCTTGAGGTAAACGACTCTCCAGAAACATCCCCATCAATACTATGGGAAACTGGTAAAGCTGTGATTAGAGGAAATGTTTATATCATACTCTTCCAATTCTATGCTCTGTTTTTTTCTGAATGTAAACAGGCTTGAAGAAAAAATTCATAAACTGACAGAAGAATACAATAATGTTCCAAATGACCATATTAGCAAAAAAATATTTGAGGCAAAAAATGAACTTAACGACATTTTGCTACAAAAAACACAGTTCACAATTCAACAACTTAAATATCACAACTTTCATTACACCAACAAATCAAGCAAAGTATTAGCAAACTTATTACAACACAAAAAAGAAAAGGGATTCATACAAGTGATCATAAACTCAGATGGAAACATTACCCAAAACCCTCCAGAAATAAATAGAGCCTTTCAAAATTATTATGAAAATCTTTATAAATCTGATTTAGAACCAAATCAACTAGAAACCGAACAGTTCCTAAATAACCTTAATTTACCTACACTAACCGACGAACAAAGAGACCAATTAGACACACCTCTTACTGCAAAAGAAATAAATACTGCTCTCAACAATATGCAGAATAACAAGGCACCAGGACCTGACGGGCTACCGGTAGAATTCAACAAACACTTTTTTGGGAAATCTTGTCACCCTTATTTTACAAAAGTAGTCAGCAAAATCCAAACTAAACGCAAGATTCCAACACACATGAACACAGCAATTACCGTAATATTAAAACCTAATAAGGACCCAACCCAGCCAGCAAGTTATCGGCCGCTGTCATTAATGAATACAGACTTAAAAATCATCACCAAAACTCTGGCTTCAAGACTGGAAAAAATTGTCCCAACAATAATACATCCTGATCAGACAGGATTTATTAAAAACCGATATGCCTCTGACAACATGCGGAGACTTTTTTAACCTCATAAATTACGCACAACAAAAACAAATAAAAAGCTATCCTTGTCTCACTAGACGCTGAAAAAGCTTTTGACAAGGTAAACTGGAAATTCCTAATTGCCACATTACACAGGTTTGGTTTCGGAGAGTCATTCATCCAGTGGATACAGATATTATACAGTTCACCAATGGCATCAATAATCACCAACGGAATCACCTCCCCAAGTTTCAATCTCCATCAAGGAACCAGGCAGGGATGCCCACTCTCTCCCCCTCACTCTTTGCCATCTTCATCGAGCCACTAGCTGTATCAATAAGACAAAATAGCAATATATATGGTATTGCCATCAATAATAACAACATAAACTAAGCCTCTATGCTGACGACCTTCTACATCTTCAACATCCCTCAGATTCATTACAAGAAACATTTAGAATGATTAATAGTTACAAGAAAATATCAAACTGCACTATAAATTGGTCCAAGTCAATAGTTTTCCCACTTTCCAAAGACTCTCGGCAATCTACCCTCTCTGGATCATTATCCAGCTCTACATATAGGCAATATAAAATACCTTGGCATCAATATTTCTGCCAGGATGTCAGATCTGATCAACCTTAATTACACTCCATTGTTAAAAAAGATGCAGGAAGATCTCCAACGCTGGACTCCCCTTCCAATCTCACTTTTAGGACGAATAGAAGCCATTAAGATGAAAATATTACCCCCAGATAACTTATCTATTTACAATGATCCCTGTAACACCCTCTGACACACTGGTTTAAAAAACACTCAACACATCTGTTAGTCAATTTTTATTGGAAAACAAAAAAACCCAGAATTGCGTTAAAACAGTACAAAATGCTAAAAAGCTTGGCGGCCTTGAGGCACCAAATTTCTTGCCTTACTTCCTTGCCACACAATTACAGTTTTTACATATATGGATTATGCGGCAAGATTACAAAAAACCTTGGCTAGAAATTGAACGAATATATGTCACACAACTTCACTCCAAGATCTTCCTTTTCTTCTTCCCCACAAAATAAAAAAACTCCTTTTTTTCATTATAACACAATCAGCACACCACTCTGACATCTTGGTGGAAAACCCTCAGAATCACCAAGTCTGGACATAACTTTTGAAAATATACGCCATTAGGGCAAAATCCTGATTTTTTTTTGATTCATAACAACCCGATTCATAACTCTCAATGGCAACAAAAGGGAATAACTCAACTACAACACCTGTTCGAAGACAATAGATTTAGAACTTTCAATGAATTACAGGAGAAGTACAAGATTGGGAAAGAGCAATTTCTACAATACCACCAAATCAAACACCTAATCAAAGAAAAAGTAAAGTTAGATGTCAACACATTATAACCCCCTACATTTGTTGAAGAAATCATTAATATCACCAACACAAAGAAAATAATCTCTAAGATCTATAGACTGATTTCAAGCAACTCTGGGAACACTCTGACACTGCCTTATGCAAAATGGGAAAGGGACTTAAATTTCACTTGCAACCCTGACTTTTGGTGTGAAATATGCTCTAACATCTTCTCTATGACCACAAATATCAATATACAACTTACACAATACAAAACTATCCATAGATATCACTACACTCAAAGCAGACTTCATAAAATGGGCGTAACAGAAACAGAAATCTGCACACAATGTAATCAAGATACCACAGCCAACTACATGCACGCCATATGGGACTGTCCACCAGTATATTCATTCTGGACGACTGTCACCAACACCCTCACAGAGATCATGGACTGCAAAATCCCATTATCTCCAGCACTATGTATTCTAGGGGATTTTACACAGTTTTCTATTCCTGTCAAGTATAAAAATCCCCTGCTCACATGCCTGTCCTTAGCTAAAAGAATTATATTTCAAAACTGGAAATCAAAACAAACATGTAATATCTCACACTGGACAAACACAATTATAGAACACATCTCCATAGAAAGAACAAATGCGATAAAGAACAATCAACCCTCCTTTAGCGAAATGTGGAATGTTTTTCTCTCATACTTTAACTTCAAATAATAATTATCAATACTATGTTCAGACGCATCACCTATACATTTCTCCCCTCCCCCTTTTCAGCTTGTTTTCTTTCTCTTTTCTTCTATAATAGCATATTTTATTATTATCCACAGCAGTTTCCCTCTCTCTTCCCCCTCGATTATAATTCCAATTTCAATTGTAATTGTTGATGACGCTATTGATGGTATTGAAACTACAAAAGCGGATGTTGCTCAAACATCAACTCTGCCCCCCAAACCGAGAGACAAGTTAAAGAAGCAATTTTTGTTAGGATAGACAATGCTTCTTTCAACTGCAATGGGGGCCTGGGACATAATCTATCTCCTACTTATAAGTCTGTCCTTGGACTTAAATCTGAACAAAGAAAACAATAGGGCTAGCTATGTTAATAGGTGTGAAAGCACCCATTAGGGGCCTGAACGACTATGCTAACTATGACTCAGGCACAGTTCACACTTAGAGTAGCTCATTAGAACTAGCCTACAAACAGAAACTGTAAATAAGCCAGGTGTGTTGTTAGCTGTCGTTAGTCCTCTCTTCAGACAGATCTAAGGCAGTGTCCAGCAGTAATCTGACTAGAACTGAAGAAGCAGCCAAACACCTTTACTCTAAAGTTTTTTTGTCCAGTGACAGATTTGATTTTTTCTTTTACTTAAGTTCTGCCCTGTGTTAGCTAAGCTACAGTCCTACTCTAAAGCAGGACTGTAGTTTAAAGCAGGACTGTAGTTTAAACTATAGTCCTGCTTTAAACTATAGTCCTGCTTATAGTCCTGCTTTACTATAGTCCTGCTTTAAACTATAGTCCTGCTTTAAACTATAGTCCTTAAACTATAGTTAAACTCCTGCTTTAAACTATAGTCCTGCTTTAAACTATAGTCCTTTAAACTAGTCCTGCTTAAAACTATAGTCCTGCTTTAAACTATAGTCCTGCTTTAAACTATAGTCCTGCTTTAAACTATAGTCCTGCTTTAAACTATAGTCCTGCTTTAAACTATAGTCCTGCTTTAAACTATAGTCCTGCTTTAAACTATAGTCCTGCTTTAAACTATAGTCCTGCTTTAAACTATAGTCCTGCTCTACCTCCTGTTATAGTCCTGGTCTGGTCCTGGTCTAGTCCTAGTCTGGTCCTAATTCTGCTTTTTGGTTTCTCTGTTCTGATGATGTTTCCTCATCACAAACATACCTCTAGTTGTGTTTTGTTTCATTCACACAAACTATGCATACCGATTCACACAAACTCTCAAACCGAAAAAACACTTCTACCTTGTGATGTCATGTAGTAATACAGAATGTGTTCCACTGTGTTTTTAAACTCCATACACCTTCACTAAAATCATCACTGAGACCTGCCTCTTTATGGTTACCAAAATCAAATCTCCGTGATGTTTATTATAAGATCAACCATTTCAGATATCGGTTAGATTGGCTAAAGTTAGAGTTTAGGTTACGATAAGGCAAGTACTAACTATGATTAAGGCGAAGCTTCCAGGAAATGAATGCAAGTCAATGCAATGTCCCCAAAAAGCATGGTAAGCCAACATTTGTGTGAGCGTGCATGTGTCTGGCAGCTCTGCGGTGGATCCATGGACGTGAGGGGACTTCCAAAAACCTCACAGCCACACTGAGGTTAGTGTCAGGCGGGGAGAGAGGCGGTCATGGAGAGGCCTCCAGCAAACTACTGTCGGTACAATCTTTGATCTTAAAATGTCAACCTTAGTTTGACCTCTTTTTCGTTATGAAATGATTGTAGTTTTTGATCATGATTTTGTCACAACATTTTTTTTTTTTTATTTATTTTTTTTTTTTTTATTATTATTTTTTTTTTTTTTTCCCCTGTGGTGCCAAAAACATTTTGCCCAGCAACACTAGACCTAAAAGTGAAAAAAGTGGATGTTGCTCCTGACCCGTCGGTCACCCGCTGTCAGTGACTAATTTCTTACAGTGATAAGACAGAAAACTTAAATTTTTTACAATTATTCTATATGTTTTGCGGCTGCAGGTGTATTTCTCAGTTCCTCTGTCCCTGCCTCTTCGTCCTGGCGCCGCTGTAGTGTCTCCTAATGTTCTTTTTCCTGCAGTCACTGATCCACAAACTAAAGCAGACTCCAGGGGCCGGGACCCGGGGCCGGGCCGCAGCACATAAAAATACAACTCACTATACCGCTGAATCTGTGGGAGCCCTGCTCTTGTTTCTCTCCTTTGTTTCTTTTAAAAAACTCTAAAGGCTTATCTTTTAATCCAGGTGTTAGTCTCCATGAGCCAAAGCAGTTTTGAAAGTTTCATTGCCTCGTTCGTGTTTCTCCACATATTACGCGGACTGGGCGCATGAGAGTCACCTCTACAGATAAACTCATATTTTAAGCAGGACTCCTGCTCCTCTTCTGGCTCTTCAGTTTGGCCTTTTCCCCTTAGCCAAAACAAGTCTTTGGAGAGTTTTTTTGCAAATTTTCACGAGCTCGTGGGTCTAGTTTTGGGCAACGAGTCTGATGCGTTATTCATGATACGTCATCGCGCAGGACAAGAGCAGATCAAGCACAGATATAATGAACTCGTCATTATATTAAATGGATTTCTGTGGTGATTTCCTATCAGGATTTTCATTATATATCTACAGACGAGCTTATTATGTGGCATGAGGGACGGGCCAAAGTTACATCGGAGAAAATGAGGTCACTGATAAGTTATGTACTATTTTTGTGCGGCCCGGTAGCAAATGCGTAACGGACCCGGCCCGGTGGTTGGGGACCACTGCTGTACAGGAGACACGGCACCTCCTTTAGCCAATAAGGACGCAGAACACGGCACCTCCTTTAGCCAATCAGGACGCACAACATGCGCCTGCATACACTGTTTAAAAAAAAAAAAAAAAAAAAAAAAGCATGCAAAACTGTACTAGTGGTCCCGCGCAAATGAACGTTTTTGAGCTAATTTTTCAAATTACTACATGGGATGCAGCTTATGGTGCAGTGCGGCTTATAGAATTTTTTTTTCCCCTAAAATTAAAGCATGCGGCTTTTAATCAGGTGCGCTCTGTAGTCCGGAATTTACGGTACACATATATAATGAATCATGTGGCTATCTCCTTGAATGTGTTCTTATAGAAATAATCACAGTTTCTGTTTAATTCCATATTTTCCAAATTCAAAAAATGTGAAGTAAGAATATCTAATATCTGACATGAAATGACATGTCCAACATGGATCACATTATATTTGGAGCATTTGGACTTCAGAGCTCTCCAGTCAGACGATAAAACTAATGAATTCTGTGTGAACCCTTTAGCCCTATTCACTTATTAAACATTTATTGGCTTGTAAATGTCTTGATATAATTTCCGCAGCTTTGGAGTGGGTCAGAGTCAGAGTAAATCCAATTTGTTTAGGGCGGGTCTGCACTGCTGCTGCTGTGGACTTTAGACGTCCATTTATTTACAACTCCATTTATAATCCCCAGTGTGTCCCATAATACCCAGAATGCATTTGGAAGTCCAGATTCAAAGCAGGACTTCCTCAGAAGTGGAAAATCCTGTACAATGTGGTAGGGAGCCAATCTTAAATTTGGAAGAAGTAGAAACCCAAAATAAGCCTTCATCTGTCAACAGAAAATCCATACCTTTGCAAAATACTGTGAATACAAAAATAAATACTACAAAGACAATACAATAATAATAACAACAACAATATTCCAAGAAATATGTACACATCAGTTGTTTTTACGTCTTTCCTTCGGATCCAGGGCATTCCAATCAGGACCTTCTAACATGAGGCAATTCATTGTTTGCTGTCATGGTAATGCTAATAACAAGTAGCATCCTAGCCTGCACTTCCTGATTATAGGAGATTAAAACACTTTACAGTTAGATACAGACAGTACACAATGGATATATTTTGACTTTAAGGAGCTCTTTATAATCTGAGATGGAGACAAACTTAATAATCCATAACACAGATGACCTGGACAATCAACATAATGGGGGATGCTTCATATATAACACAGTATTGTATAGAAAGTTGTTTAATAATAATGCCTTACACTTGTAATGCGCTTTATCAAAGCCCTACACTGAAGTCATTATTCATTTGGTGATGGTAAACTACTATTGTAGCCACAGCTGTCCTAGGGTAGACTGACGGAAGCGAGGCTGCCAGTTTGCGCCATCGGCCCCTCCGACCACCACAAACACATACACCACTTGCATACTAGGCAATGTGGGTGAAGTGTCTTGCCTAAGGACAAAACGACAGAACTTGGTCTGAGCCGACTCGATCCTCCAACCTTCAGGTTCAGAGACCAACGCTCTAACCATTGAGCCACAGTCGCCCCCAAGAGCTAAAGATCTTGTGGTGGTGGTAATATAATGGCTGATTGGTGTATGAACTAAATCACTTACAGGCTGAGCAAAACTTTGATCTGTCTGACAACATACAGGGGGACAGGACGGCATGGTGAGATTTAAGACATATGTTGTCTACTGACCCCTTGTGGTGAAACTTATCTCTGCTCTTACACTACAGTTGCAACTTTGGATTTCCTTTTGCTTAGTAAGTATGTGTACCGTACGTTACCGTGTTTTTTAACTGTATCTATATTCAGTGGTGTAGCCTCCTAATTACTCTTACTGGAGTAGTTTCCTCAGATATGTTTTACATTTCAGGAATTTCTTGGACCACTTGGTGCACTTTCTGCTTCTACTTGAGTAACAGTTTTGGCAACTCCACTCGTCTCCATCTCTAAAAGTTTATACAGTGATGCTGTGACAGTTTTCATCGTAATTTTCTTTTTTCAATATCTATATTTATTTGCATCATCAGATAATTGTATATTTCTTAAGGTACAACATTATAAACTGTGAATATTGGTTGTACCCGTCAGTGACAAAGACTGTTAACCCAACATTGAGCTAAGGACTAAAGTGCCATAAATAAAATGATTCCAGGAGTAGAGCCTTTTTGTGTCACCATTACACAAGATTGATCTCTGTTACATTGGACCAGTCTCAGAGACATAAGAGCTGACTTCACTCACTGCAGATGGATTATGTCATTCAACAATATCACTCAAATTAAGGACAAGAAGTACACTGTCTACCGTGCTCCAGGCAAAAACTCTACCACTAGAGGTCATCACAGTAAAGTTATGTTGTTACTCTGTTCCATCTTGTGACATTGTCTTGTGGTAATACAGGAAGTGCTCTTTACACTTTCACTAGAAGACTTGGTCCATTTCAGCTTGGGAATGTACACAGACTAATAATGAAGGATTACTTAAAGATTCAAATAATGTAGCACCTTTACATACTAACATACTTTTACACCTTAACATACTAACTTACAGTAAAAACATACATAAAAAGCACCTAACTGTCAGTGGGCTTGCCTATCCACAGATATTACCTGTAATATTCACTTGTTTGTCAGTTAGTCTTCATGGAGCTAAGTTTAATTCCATACTGTAGAACATCAAGCTCCATGCCAGTTAATAATTATCAGAGAGTTCCTGTCTTTCCCCAGAGTCAACTTCAAAATATAAAGTGTAAGGGAATAGGATTTTACACAAAAAAAAGTTTAACACATATAATTACCACTTTATTTATTTTTTTTTAAATCCTATTTGTTCTTCATCGTAATAGCACATTCACCAGGGTCTGTTTGTTTAGTCAAATATGAGGTCAACCTAAAGACATACACACATAATATATTCGTATTAATCTGAAGGGGAAGCGCGTACATCATTTACTCAGCCCACATCTGCCGCACATTATAAACTATGTTCATTTAAAATCCAATTATCCTCATTATTGGCAGTTGATGCATGGTAATGGTGCATGAAATAGTGCCGCATTTTAGAGGCCTGCTTTAAAAAGTGCAATGTAATGACGCACACCACCACCACCAGATGGCAGTCTAGTCCCATCGTATTTGGATAAAGGTTTGAGAAGGGTTTTTATAAATAACGTTATCATTTGGTCTGATAAGAGGTGCACCAGAGGATCAAGTGAATTAAAAGGAGGCTTGATTAAGATGGCAGTTCAAGATTCCTGCATTAAAATGTACTGGGGGGTGTCTTCTGCTGCAGTGTGAGCACAACTACAACCATTTTATCAAGTGATATATTTTGGTCACACATTACACTCGCATGATCTAATGGTTTTATCCAAAGGCAAAAAAAAAAATATGCTTTGGCCTACATTAATGAAGTACTGCTAGAAAACTACAAATACTGCTCCAAGTACTCGTCTGAATAAAGGATTTGTACTAAAATACATGTATTGGAAGTATCAGAGGCTGCATAATGACTCATGTATGAAACATTAATGTTGTGCTCCATTAATTGTACAGCCCAATAAATAAGTTATAAACTATGAATAAGATGCACAAACAGTGGTCAAAGCTGCAGTGTGTGATGGCAAATTAAATGGCTATTTCATCTTTCATACACAGAGGAAAGTACTACTACTATGTACAGCTACTACCACTACCTACAGCTACTAGCACTACTACAACAACTACTGCCACTACCACAACCTACAGCTACTAGCACTACTACAACAACTACTGCCACTACCACAACAACCTACAGCTACTACCACAAAAACAACTACTACCAATACTACAACCTACTGCTACTACTGAAAATCTGTATTCAAAGAAAAATACAGTTACATGGCAAAAGCATGTACTGCGAAACCACATTTTACATTTGAAGACAAGTAGTGAGTAGTAGTGTGATTATTTGTACTTATTTACTTTTCAAGACTACTACTACTACTACTACTACTACTACTACTACTACTACTACTACTACTACTACTACTACTACTACTACTACTACTACTACTCTACTACTACTACTACTACTACTACTACTACTACTACTACTACTACTACTACTACTACTACTACTACTACTACTACTACTACTACTACTACTACTACTACTACTACTACTACTACTACTACTACTACTACTACTACTACTACTACTACTACTACTACTACTACTACTACTACTACTACTACTACTACTACTACTACTACTACTACTACTACTACTACTACTACTACTACTACTACTACTACTACTACTACTACTACTACTACTACTACTACTACTACTACTACTACTACTACTACTACTACTACTACTACTACTACTACTACTACTACTACTACTACTGTAATGAAAAGTGGTGTTTTTAGTTTTACTCCAAAAATGCTTTCACACAACTACACTACCCCATACACAGAGTTAAACTGATAACATCAGACTGAGCTTAGAGATAAAAGAGAAGAGGGATTTGGTCTATTCATCATCAAAGTACAACATCCAGACTTCGATTGCTGTATACGTATTTTTCTCCTGCTAAAATGGCGGATTGAATTACAAAAGAGCAAATACTATCAACAACATGACACCTGCATCTATCACTCAAGGTATGTCAAAGCAATACCCACTTCACAAGTCACTTTACTAAGGAGATGTATATTTATATGTATATATATGTGTGTGTGTGTATATTAGAGTTATTCTTGAATCTATTTCTTAAATTATTTCTATTTATCTATTATCTTGTTATTTATCTATTATCTTGTTTTATTTATTTCCTTCTGTTCTATGTGTGCGGTGCAATGCTGGAATTTCCCCACTGTGGGACTAATAAAGGCTTATCTTATCTTATCTTATCTTATCTTAAAGCCAAGTATCCAAATGGTCCATGATAGAAGACTGACAAATGTGGGCCAGACTCACCTGGGCCTAACACTGGTCCATTTGACACACACACATATAACACGAATTAGAGTCCTTCAAGATGTGCAGGAAAGCTGCTCATAATT
>JAIEZT010001218.1:0-48033 GCA_019594935.1 Periophthalmus modestus
GGCTCAGCTGTCCTTGTGCCTTTTACACATGGCAAATGAATGCATATCCATGCAAATTCTTAAAAAGAAAGGCTGAGAATTTGAATATTTTGCTTAAAGCTGCACCCAGGTCGACCCTGCCAGTCGCCGTTTGAAAGCACAGTCTGCGTGAATACTGAGATCGCTCTTTGTCATGTTCGCCAGAGGGGCCGGGTGAGCCAAGCGGCACCGCGGCACGGCTAGCCACACCGCTAATTGGGGAAAGGGGGGCACGAGGGGGGCAGGAGGCTGCTGTGGTGTGGTGGTGGTGGTGGTGGTGGTGGGAGGTGGAGCAGGGGAGGCATGAGGCGGAGGTGATGGAGAGGGCACCGGGCCTGTGAGCCTAGGAGCGCACAGGGAGGGGGGGTGATACCTGGTAGGGCAGAGGGAGGAGGCAGAGGGAGGAGGCAGAGGGAGGAGGCAGGGTAGGAGAGAGGGGCGGGAGGCAGAGGAAGGAGGTAGAGGGAGGAGGTAGAGGGAGGAGGTGGAGGGAGGAGGCAGGAGGGAGGAGGGAGGCAGACTAGGGGAGGGAGAGGAGTGAGGCAGAGGGAGGGGGGGGGCAGAGGGAGGGAGGGGCAGAGGGAGGAGGAGGAGGGGGGGGAGGGGGAGGCAGAGGGAGGAGGAGGGGGGGAGGAGGAGGAGGAGGGGAGGGAGGCAGAGGAGGGGAGGAGGAGGAGGGGGGCTACCTGCACTGATGGACTGGGACATCCTCCTGGTGTCATTATACAGACTCACACAGAGAGGAGCTGCAGGGAGACGCACAGACACGAGGAGGAGGAGGAGGAGAGGAGGAGGAGGAGGAGGAGGAGAGGAGGAGGAGGAGGAGGCTCCACACAGACTGGAGAATATTTACACCAAACTCAACATATCCCAGATTTGTCCTGCTGTTGTGGCTGATAATTGATATTTTACACTTTCAAAATCCAAATCGAGGAGCAGGTTTATTTAAGTTTATTCATCAACTTTACACTTTCTCAAAAATAATAAATACATGTTTTATGTGGAAAATAAACTCATATTTTCCCTCTTTTCCTGGGCGTTTGGAGCCAGGGCAGCGCACAACAAAACATCAGCTAAATGTTCAATATCGAACCGATACCGATATCCGGGGAAATCCTCAGGTATCGACGATATTTCAGAGGATTGATAAACTTCAGTGGGCGGAGTAACAAAAATTTTACTAAAGGAAAAGCAACATTACTTCAAAATAAAAGTACTCAAGCAGAAGTACAAAGTAGTGGTCCAAGTAAGAGTAAAAAAGTATTTGGCGCCTCCTCACTCAGCCCGACAGTATCTCAGGTGGTAGAGCGTTTGCCACTGAGCCACAGGTTGACGGTGCGATTCCAGCTCCCACAGATTAACGCTGCTGTTGTCGTGTCCTTGAGCAAGACACTTCACGGAGTCGCCCTCAGCGTCTGTGTGCTCCGGTGTGTGAAGAATGTGCGAGCGATTCCTTTATGTAAAGCCTTAAAAGTGGAAAAAAACACGACGATTTTGCATTTTACTCACAGAAACACAACTACGAGTAAAAGTACTGTCACTGCAACGATAAAAGTACTATTTCGTACTATTTCGTAAAAGTTACTCAAGTTACACATAAACGAGTACTACCCACCTCCGCGTAAAACTTTGACTATCCCGATCTCATTCTTATCTTATCTTTCGTCGTTTCAGGCTCCGTCACTCAGCCGTCGCCGTGACAACTGACCAAAAGTAGCTTTAGAGACGATCAGTGTTTTATTATAGCCCCGTGTTCCTCCGCCGCCGCCGCACACATTAATTGAAAACACGAGTAAAAGTTGTCACCGGGCGAAGGAGCCGGGCCGCGAGAGTTGGCCGTTTTTTGACAGCGTATCCCAGCATGCACCAGGTGTCAGCCCCAGACAGCGTCGCTCACCCGGCGGTATTCCGGTCTTTAAATGGAGGATAAGGTGGACGTGTGTCAGCGAATCCCAAAATGACACGAGTGATTCCCGAAGAGAAGATGGAGCCAGACACCGGGACAAACGAGGGAGTAAAAATAAGATTGTAATTTGCCTATGTGACGAGCGGCTCTTTAAATGGAGGAGCCGGCTCTCGTGTCCTGACAGCCTGTCACTTACACCGGCCACGCGCTATTTCTGCTCCGGCCCACTGCTCTGGTCTAACTACAACCCCGTCCACAGATTTGTCTTCAGAAATCTCACACTTTTGATTTGAGCCTTGAAACTCAAATCTGTGGCGTATTTTTGTATCTGTCCAAATTAAGTCCGAGTTTCAAAGACGAAGAAGAAGTTGGGAACATCTTCAAACGCAACGAGTTAACGAAGACGTGTTTTGTTCTCGTTTTCTGTTAATCAAAAGTACAACACTGAGCTCAGACTCGTTAAAGTGACACTGCGGGACTTTCCGGAGGAGGAGAGTCACCTGCAGGATTCTGCAGCGATAGAAAGTTCCACGGAGGGAGATTAAGTAGGTTTCCATGGAAACGAGCAGGAGAAGGACCGACTCCGGGGCAAAGAAGAGTCGGGTTTGTGGAGATGTAAGGCCTGTGTAATCCTTATTATTATGTGAAGAAGAAGAAGAAGGAGGAGAAGGAGAAGGAGGAGAAGAAGAAGACGAGAGGAAAGATAAGATGAGGGAGAGAGGGAAGGAGGAGGAGAGAGAGAAAGGGGAGGGATAGTGGGAGAGGAAGGAGGTAAAAGAATGGGGAGAAGATTGAGGAAAGAGGAGGAATAGAGGGAAGATGAGGAGAGGGGGAGGAAGAGGGTAAAGGAATGTAGGGAGAGAAAGGAGGAAAGACGAGATGAGAGGAGGAAAGGAGGAGGAAGAGGAGAGAGTAAGGGGAGGGATTGTGGGAGAGGAAGGAGGTAAAAGAATGGGGAGAAAGAGAGAGGAAAGAGCAGGAATAAAGGGAAGACAAGGAGAGGGGGAGGAAAAAAAGAGGGTAAAGGAATGCAGGGAGGGAAAACAGAGAGAGGAGGTGAAGAGAGGAAAGAGAAAGAAGAGAGAACAGCGCAGGTAGGTCCATGGCTGCATACTGGCCCTCAGAGGACGAAGAGGAAAGGAGGGAGGGGGAGGAAGGAGAGAGGGAGAAAGAGGAGGAAAGAAGAGATGAGAGAGAGAGGGAAGAGAGAAAGCAAGAAGAGCGATCGTGGGAGAGGAAGGAGGTAAATGAATGGAGAGAAAGGACGGTAGAGGAGAGGAAAGAGGAGGAATAGAGGGAAGACGAGGAGAGGGGGAGGAAAGAGAGAGGTTAAAGGAATGTAGGGAGAGTAAAGAGAGGAAAGACAAGATGAGAGAGAGGGAAGGAGGAGGAAGAGGAGAGAGAGAAAAGGGAGGGATAGTGGGAGAGGAAGGAGGTAAAAGAATGGGGCGAAAGAGAGAAGAGGAAGGAAATGGAGAGGAAAGAGGAGGAATAGAGGGAAGACGAGGAGAGGGGGAGGAAAGAGAGAGGGTAAAGGAATGTAGGGAGAGAAAAGAGAGAGAGAGGAGGTGAAGAGAGGAGAGAGACGGGCTCAAGATGAGTCTAAATCTGTTCAGAAAAGACTCATTTCTGTCCTGTGAATGTGACTTTTTTAGTATCGATTCCTGCTCAAACGAGTCTCCAGTTTCAATACAAGTCTCAGTATCGATTCTTATCTGTTTTTCCGATACTTTTGAGAACCCTGGTTACTCCCGTTTACTCTCACTCGTGCCCTCCTCCTCGTAAACTCTCAGGGAGCAGTTCAAACCCTCCTGCTCCTCGTCCTCCATCTTGTCTGTTCTGTATTAGTTTGCCGTCCGTGTTTTTCAAATCGCTCACAGTCTCACTCGCAGGAAACGATAAATTCACTTGGACACAAATAGGAGCGCGCACATGTTCCAAAGGCACCCGGAAATGTCCGACACTCCGCTCCAGACCCCACCCGCTCCACCCGCCTCGTGTGATGGAGCGAGGGGTGGAGGGGGAGCGCACAGGCCTGCTTTTAATATGACCCAGGCTGTTCAGTCGCTGCCACCAGGTTCCTCTGCTGCTGCTGCTCCGACGGGGGGCGGAGGGGTGGGGGAGAGGTGGAGGAGGTAACTCGGGGGGTGGGTGCGTGCGGTGGGGGTGGGTGGAGGGGCTCGGATTGATCTGGGGCCGGAGCCGGGGGAATATAAAGCAGGGCAGGGGCTTAAAGTGTGCGTCCCCCCCAGGGAGGAGTGCTCGTGTGCGGGGAGAGAGACGGACATATGCCCCCCTCTGTCCCACCTCCTCCGCCTCCACCTCCACCTCCGCCCGGCGTCTGTCAGTCAAACCCAGAGCTCGCCATGGCCACACGGCGGATTTAATGAAAGAGTTGGACGAAAAAATGAAACTAAACTAAATAAACTAGCAGTGAGGCGACACAGTTTTGGAAAAATAATGTGATTTTTCAGATAATTACTGGGATTATGATTAAATTATGTTTAAAAAGTCGAGTAAAGTATTAAAGAGGAGGTATGGGGTATTAAAGAGGAGGTACGGGGTGTTAAAGAGGAGGTATGGGGCATTAAAGAGGAGGTGTGGGGTATTAAAGAGGAGGTATGGGGTATTAAAGAGGAGGTGTGGGGTATTAAAGAGGAGGTATGGGGTATTAAAGAGGAGGTGTGGGGTATTAAAGAGGAGGTGTGGGGCATTAAAGAGGAGGTATGTGGGGTATTAAAGAGGAGGTATGGGGTATTAAAGAAGGAGGTGATTGGGGTATTAAAGAGGAGGTATGGGGTATTAAAGAGGAGGTGTGGGGTATTAAAGAGGAGGTGTGGGGCATTAAAGAGGAGGCATGGAGTATTAAAGAGGAGGTATGGGGCATTAAAGAGGAGGTGTGGGGTATTAAAGAGGAGGCATGGGGTATTAAAGAGGAGGTGTGGGGTATTAAAGAGGAGGTATGGGGCCTCCTCCTCTGTACCACCCTCCTCCTCCTCTGTATCACCCTCCTCCTCCACTTCCTCCTCTTCCACCTCTTCCTCCTCTTGCTCCTCCTCCTCCTCTTCTCCTCTTTCTGCCCGCCTTGCCCTCCTCCTCCTCCTCCTCTTCTTCGTGCCTGCCCTCCTCCTCCTCCTCTCTTTCCGTGCCCACCCTGCTCCTCCTCTCCTCTCCTCTCCTCCTCCTCTCCTCCTCTCTTTCCATGCCCGCCCTGCTCCTCCTCCTCCTCCCCTCCTCCTCCTCCTCCTCCTCTCCTCTCTTTCCGTGCCCGCCCTGCTCCTCCTCCTCCTCCTCCTCTCTTTCCGTGCCCCGCCCTCCTCCCTCTCCTCTCCTCCTCCTCCTCTCTTTCCGTGCCCTGGCCCTCCTCCCCTCCTCCTCTCCTCCTCCTCTCTCCGTGCCCTGGCCCTCCTCCTCCTCTCTCCTCTCCCCTCCTCTCCTCCCTGCTCTCCTCCTCCTCCTCTCCTCCTCCTCCTCTCTCCTCCTCCTCTTTCCTCTCCTCCTCCCCTCCTGGCCCTGGCCCTGGCCCTCCTCCTCTCTCCTCTCCTCTCTCTCCGTGCCCACCCTCCCCCTCCTCTCCTCCTGCCCTCTCCTCTCCTCTCCTCCTCTCCTCCTCTCCTCCTCTCCTCCTCCTCTCCTCTCCTCCGCCCTGGCCCTCCTCCTCTCCTCCTCTCTCCTCCTCCTCCTCTCCTCCTCCTCTCCTCTCCTCCGCCCTGGCCCTGACACACACACAGTGAATATTCCTTGTGAAATTGTCGCCCAAAGTGAAACACCAGGCTCTAAGTTTAGCCGCGGTTCTGTTTGTGGAGCACAGACTTTAACAGGATTCCTCCCAGTGACATCTTAAACTGTGGCCCACCAAATCCACCAGATACTCCCATGATGCTCTGCTCTTCTGGGTTTCAGACGACATCAGGACGTTAGACATGACCAAGTTCAACATTTACATATTTCATGTCAAAGTACAACGTAAAACCACCAAGGTTCTGGACACATTTTCTGATGATGTGAGTGAATTAGTTTTGTAATTTGGGTGAATTTACTACAAAACCCAACAGATCTGCGTGTCTAAAGTTTAAATCAGACTTATTCTGCAAAATTTACCCTCTGAAGTTGTTTTTGGAGTGATTCATGTTTGAATAATCTTTAATCGCTTATTTTCAAGACGCCATTTTGGAGATAAATCCCCGTTTTCACCTCCACCTGGACACGCCCCCCTGTGACACGCCCCTGTGACACGCCCCTGTGACACGCCCCACTGTGACACGCCCACTGTGACACGCTCACTGTGACACACCCACTTCTCCACTTTTGTTTTCTTAATCCGTGATACTCGTAGGATTCGGCAGCGTCGCGTCGTCATTTTAGTACATTTTTTTTTTTTTTAAATGTGCTGCTCGCTAGTGTGATGTGCACTGTCCATAGGGGGCGCCAACTTGCCGTGGTGTTGTTGCGGAGGTAGATTTAGTAGGTTTTTATGTCGTACGGTGGAATATTATAGCAACCAGGAGCAGGGTTTCCATGGAAACGAGCAGGAGAAGGACCAACTCCAGGGCAAAGAAGAGTCGGTTTTGTGGAAATGCGAGGCCTGTGCAATCCTTATTAGTATGTGAAGAAGAAGAGGAGGAGGAGGAGGAGGAGGAGGAGGAGGAGGAGGGGGAGGAGGAGGAGGAGGAGGAGGAGGAAGAGCAGAGGAGGGAAGAGGAGGAGGAAGAGGAGGAGGAAGAAGAAGAGAAAGAAGAAGAAGGAGGAGAGATAGTGGAAGCAGGAGGAGAGAGAAAGAGGAGGGATAGTGGGAGCAGAAGGAGGTAAAAGAATGGGGAGAAGAGAGGAAAGAGGAGGAACAGAGGGAAGACGAGGGGAGGGGGAGGAAAGAGAAGGTAAAGGAATGTAGGGAGAGAAGAGAGAGAGAGAGAGGAGGAAAGATGAGATGAGGGAGAGAGGGAAGAGGAGGAGGAGGAGAGAGAGAAAGGAGAGGGATATGTTTTTGGAGAGGAAGGAGGTAAAAGAATGGGGAGAAGAAGAATTGAGGAAAGAGGAAGAACAGAGGGAAGACGAGGAGAGGGGGAGGAAAGAGAAGATAAAGGAATGTAGGGGAGAGAAAAGAGAGAGAGAGAGAGAGGAGGAAAGATGAGATGAGGGAGAGAGGGAAGAAGGAGGAGGAGGAGAGAGAGAGAAAGGGGAGGGATGGTGGGAGCAGAAGGAGGTAAAAGAATGGGGAGAAGAGAGTAAAGAGGAGGAACACAGAGGGAAGATGAGGGGAGGGGGGAGGAAAGAGAAGGTAAAGGAATGTAGGGAGGAGAGAAAAAGAGAGAGAGGAGGAAAGACGAGAGGAAGATGAGATGAGGGAGAGAGGGAAGAAGGAGGAGGAGAGAGAGAGTAAGGGGAGGGATAGTGG
This sequence comes from Periophthalmus modestus, assembly GCA_019594935.1. Taxonomy (NCBI): domain Eukaryota; kingdom Metazoa; phylum Chordata; class Actinopteri; order Gobiiformes; family Gobiidae; genus Periophthalmus; species Periophthalmus modestus. The sequence continues at coordinate 7,320 of JAIEZT010001218.1, forward strand.
GAGAGGAAGGAGCTAAAAGAATGGGGGAAGATTGAGGAAAGAGGAGGAATAGAGGGAAGATGAGGTGAGGGGGACAAAAGAGAAGGTAAAGGAATGTAGGGAGAGAAAAGAGAGAGAGAGAGGAGGAAAGACGAGAGGAAAGATGAGATGAGGGAGAGAGGGAAGAAGGGGGAGGAGGAGAGAGAGAAAGGGGAGGGATAGTGGGAGAGGAAGGAGGTAAAAGAATGGGGAGAAGATTGAGGAAAGAGGAGGAACAGAGGGAAGATGAGGAGAGGGGGAGGAAAGAGAAAGGGACAATAAGGGCTAAGCACGATCTTACCCTGCACCAGAAAAGTCCCGCAGTATGGCTTTGTGGCATTAGAAAAGACAATAGCTGTGGACCGGCCCATCCGAGAGTATAAAGCACACGGCCCCTGTGTTTAGATACAAGTCGAGCATTAAAAAGTCCATATTCTGTAAACACTACACTTACAACAGCCGGGCTAACCTCTCCCACACGGCGCCGTCCCTGCGGAGCCCGCTACATGCCCACACAACGCCATCCCTGCAGCCCCCCGACTCCCCCGACTCCCTCCTCTCCTGCATATACGCCTATACTTAGCTTAACCCAGCGCTACACTCGACAAACTGCTACGACGCTAAAGTTTACGCCTATTTTTAAAGAGCTCATATCACGCTATTCTCTGATCTGTGTGATAATGTCCTCATCACAAACAGACCTGGAGTTTTTTTTTTTTTTTTTTTTTAGTTTCATTCACATATTTTAACTGCATATTTAGGCTCTTCGCTTAAACACAAAACACTCCGTTCCACCTTGTGATGTCATCATGTGGTGTTTTAAAACTCCAATTTAGATGATTTCAGCCGTGGAATTGACGATTTCTACCGAACTAAAGGTAAAACGTAGCTGTTAACTTGAAAACCACCACTTCATGACATCACAAGTGGAGGTAGGACGATAAAGAATAATGTCGTCTGTAAAAAAAAAAGGTTGAAAATAATAATCGTTCGTGGGACATTTTACATAATCGCCAAAGATAATCGGCGAAATGCACAGAAAAAAACAGCTTATCCACTGGAGGGGGGCAAAGGAGGCTGTTGTCTGGGGCCCCAGCGTTTTAGGGGGCCCAGAATTGTATTACAGGGGGGCCATGTAAGGCTCATTGCCCCGGGCCCCCAAATTTCTGTCGACGGCCCTGCTCATCTACAATATTCTCTGTTAAAGTTGTAATTATTCATATCTATCGCAACTTTAATCATTATCATTAAATATAATTGTTAATCGCAGTTATTTTGGCCACGATAATCGTCACACAAAACTTCAAAATCGTCCCATGACACGGCTGAACGCTCACAAGAGTCAATTTGGCGCAATATGGGGCCTTTAAGTAGACGGTTGTACCCATGATGCCACTGCCTAAGCGAACTCCCCTCTCCCCCGGCCGTGGTGCTTTTCTGCGGGGGGTACTAAGCTCCGCGGCGCTCCGATAGCTCTCCCGGTCCGCTGGGGGAAAACCGGGAGTGTTCTGTCTTCCTGAGTGATATCCTTGTCTCCCCGCTCGATAAACAACACATGCTAGTACCACTTCCCCCTCGCACCTCTGCGCCAAGCTGCAAATAAACGAGCTGCCTCCCGTTCTTTTGTCTTTGGGGGGAGACAGAGGCCAGGCGGGGAGGGGGCGCATAGCTTCTACTGTATGTGCGGTGGTTGGGGGCAATTGGGTGTTAATAAAGCTAGAGGAATCATGGGTAATGTGGCTTTAGTGATCATGGCGGCCATATTGGGACTGTAGGAAAAAAATGGAAAGTTGATGTAAAAGCAGGGCCAGAAATGTGGTTAATTAAAGGTTTTAAAGACGTTGTATCTGATCTTTAACCGTCTTAAAAATGTGAAACATAGAAATAGTTAATTTTAAACAGTTTGCAGTGGACCAAACTTATGAATCGATTACTTTATGCATTCAGAACATCATAATTATTTACCTTGAAGAGGTTTTCACAACTTTCAGAGACCAGAGCGGAGTTTTGCCATCACCTTAACCTAACAACTAGCATGCTAACAGTGCATTTCCTCATTTTCCGACAGTAAATTGCCTAGATGCAGACGTATTTTACCTAGATGTAGGCTTATTTAGACCTCAAGAGCTGCTTTTACAATATATCTGCACTGGGGCAAGACACATTTTGTTAATTTAAAGTTTCACTTGGTCCATAACCTTCTCGTCTCCACGGAGTTGTTATTTCTGAGCCTGGAATGCTCCACAGTACGGCATTAAACTTCTAACTTCTATATTCTCTATGAACATAAGCAGATGACAGCACCAAACCAAGTTACCTGTCAGTTCTGCGGTTAGGCGAGCTGCTTTTTTTTAGTTGTAGTTGAACAGAAGCATGCTAAATACAGTATGTTTAATAAAGCCATACTGTGGAACTTTACAGACAAGACAGCAAACAAACAAACAGATGAACGAGTGAACATTCTGTTGCCGTCCCTTTTCGTATTTGGCAGTCTCCAAGATGGCCGCCGCAGCTGGATACTGCAGATAACTTTTACTGTACGTTGCCATGGCGATGATTCCTGTAGCTTTATTTTCTCCGTCATTGGTTGTGAGTTTGCGGAGGGGCGGAGGAGGGTGGAGGAGGGTGGAGGGGAGGTGTAGTTTGTGCTTATCTCTCTCCCCGAGCAGCGGCAGGGCCCAAACGCGGCAGGTGCGGCGTGTTCCACAGTCACTCGGAGCTTTCAAACGCACTATTGATTCTTATTCATGAAATCACACCGGATAAAATGTACATCTGGAATGAGCCGGAACGCTGCTGTTTGTTTGGTTTGGGATTTGGGAGGAAAATGGAGGAAGTTTGTGCTGGAGCAGATGTGAGGAGATCATTCAGGTTGCACGAGTTTAGGAGACAATCTTCAAGTTTAAAGAGGTATTTTGTGACTTTTCTCCAGGAGGTCCCACATGTTCTTGTCTCCATGGAGATGTGTTTTGGTGGATTTCAGATTCTGGGAAGTGGAGGCGAGAGACAGTTTTTCCTCTTGATCATGTTGTACTTTGCCGTGAAATATCCAAAAGGTAAATTCACAAATGTTGAACAACCATAGACTGTACATGGTTATATAAATGGACGTAGCTAACCTGCTAGCCGCCGCGCTCCGAATAAAAAAGGATCAGGTGTGCGCTTCTGGCTCCAATTCACTTTCTATTGAAAATCCATCCCTCTCTCTGTAACTGCTGCTGTCAGACTCGTCCTTTTGGTCTTAAATGTTTGTATTAACCCTCTTCATGATCCTTTGAGTTATTTTGAGTAGATTTTTTATTTTTATTTATTTATTTTTTTTTTGCTATTTTGAGTTTTTGTCTTTTCATAGTTATTTTTTTTTATTATTATTAGTAGTAGTATTTTTCTCATTTTTAGTCTATGTTCTTGTGTCTATGTTTTTAATTAATTAATTAATTTATTAATTTATTTATTTTTTGTTATTTTAATTTTTTATTTATTTATTTTTTTTATTTCATTTTTTTTTTTCATTTTTTTATTAACAGCGTTGCTAAGCGCTTGCTCCCTGCTAAACCAGTTGTGCGGATCGTTACCTTCAGCAGCCTCGCTCCTGATTGGCTCTTTGGTTGCTATGATACTCAAATTAGCCGCTATACCTGTTCCAGCCTCGACGAGCTTCATTTGACTGGAGCCGAACGCCGTGGGTGACGTCACAAATTCATTTTATTTACCGTCATCTTTATTAAATATGATTAAACGACAGACAAACCCGACAACACGTCTGTCTCTATGGAAACAAACATGTAACTCTGCCATGTCACGTTTTTCCTCTTTTCTGGTAATAAAAATCCTTATACTTGAATAAATACAAGAGAGAAAATGATGAGGAACATTCCAGACCGAGCACGAACATCTGTGGGACGAGAAGGAGCAGACCTGCCGTCAGAAAAGTTCCACAGTGCAGCTTTAAGTTTAGCTGGATTAAACTGACTAAGCTGAATTTTAAGTATTGAGTCTATTCTGTCATTTTAAAAATCACTACATAATGTGCTATATCTTTTCTGGCGGCTATAGCTTGTTTCCGTGGAGATAGAAAGTTGAAGAGAAAGTACCTCATTATGGCATTAAACTTAGAAATGTTTATCAAGGGGTTTTTTGACCAATGAAAAATGGAACTTTAAGAATGTGGGTGGCAAAGAGGTGATGTTTAACAGCAGACCCTCCACCAGAAAAGCCATCTTTAAATGTAGTTTAAAGCCACTTTTGCGCAACTAGCTTTTCCAGAGCCAGTAGCTTCTCTCCTTGGAGACAGAAAGTAGAAGAGAAAGTTCCTCATTATGGCATTAAACTTGGCAATCTCCATGGAAACAAGCATGTGGTGGATAGACAATCTCGCTCTTAGTAAGAACACATGTTTATCAAGAGATTTTTGACCCTAAATGTAACAGTTAATGCCATACTGTGGAACATTTCAAAGCAGGGACATCTCCAGAGACAAGCAGCAGACCCTCCACCAGAAAAGTTCCGTAGCGTATCTTTAAGTCTAGTTTAAAGCCACTTTTGTACAACTACCTTTTTCAGAACCAATAGCAATAAATGTTACGGCTTTGCCCAGAAAGTTGCACAATATGGCATTAAACTTGGCAATCTCCATGGAAACAATCACGCATCTCAGTAAGAATGCATGTTTTTCAAGGGATTTTTGAACATTTGATAGATTTAATGCCAAATTGTGGAACATTTCAGACAGAGCAGTGACATCTCAGCAGACCCTCCACCAGAAAAGTTCCGTAGTGTATCTTTAAGTGTAGTTTAAAGCCGCTTGTACGACTGTAACGAAGGCGCATAAAAGCCTGTGTAACTTCTCCTCTAATGTGGAACTCACTTATTTTTCTTGGATGAACAAAATTTAAGTATCAGTAGAAACAAACTTCAATTCTCTTTTCAAATTTGGTCCATTTTGAAGCGTCTCCAGCCGCTGAGACGCTCTTTTATAAATCCTTAAACGTGATCAGAGAATTACGGCTTTTCAAACACAGACAAACTTTTGATTGGCTGAAAATAGTTCTACTTCCTGCTCCTGCCAGTTTCTTTGATTCGCACGTACAGAATGTTCCAACACCTGTCTCACTTAGCGTTAGCGTTGAGTTTCTCGTTTCTTTAGCGTGATTTTCGATGATAACGTTGTCAGCGTGTCTTCTACCCACTTTAGACTTCCACAGAGTCCAGTATGTGTGTAAATATAGCACATGTCATCGTTTTCTAAGCTCGTCAACCGTCCCCCGTGAGATCAGACCCGCTCCTCCTCTTCCTCCCCCCGTTTTCAACCCCATCTGTCAATCAAATCCGTGCACCTGAAGTGGGCGGGGCCATGACAACTCGCAAATCCATATCTGGCAACGTGTTTGTGTATTTCCCTGTTTTTGTTGCAGAAAATCATCGAGGCATCTCCTCTCCCCCTTCTCTCCTCTCTCCCCTCTCCTCCTCCTCTCCCTCAACCTCCTCCTGTCCCCTCTCTCCCTCTCTCCTCCTTTCTCCCTCGTCCTCCTCTCCTCCTCCTGTCCCTCTCCTCCTCCTCTCCTCCTGTCCCCCTTCTCTCCTCTCCTTCTCCTCTCTCTTCCCTCTCTCCACTTCCCCCTTTTTCCTTCTCCTCTTCTTCTTCCTCTCCCTCTCCTCCTCCTTTCCTCCTTCTGTCCCTCTCCTCCCTCTGTCCTCCTTTCTCCCTCCTTCTCCTCTCCTTCTCCTCCCTCTCCTCCTCTCCTCTCCCTCTCCTCTATCTCTTCCCTCTCTGCACTTCCCCCCTCTTTCCTTCTCCACCTCTCCTCTTCCTCTCCCTCTCCTCATCCTCTCCTCCTCCTCCTGTCCCTCTCCTCCCTCTCTCCTACTTTCTCCATTCTCCTCCTCTCCTCCTCCTGTCCCTCTCCTCCTTTCTCCCTCCTCCTCTCCCTCTCCTCCTCCTGTCCCTCTCCTCCTTTCTCCCTCCTCCTCTCCTCCTCTCACTCTCCTCCTTCTGTCCCCCTTCTCCCTCTCTCCTCCTTTCTCCCTCCTCGGCCTCTGCTCCTCCTGTCCCTCTCCTCCATCTCTCCTCCTTTCTCCCTCCTCGTCCTCTCCTCCTCCTATCCCTCTCCTCCCCCTCTCTCCTCCTCCTCCTTTCTCCCTCCTCCTCCTCTCCTCCTCCTGTCCCTCTCCTCCCTCTCTCCTCCTTTCTCCCTCCTCCTCCTCTCCTCCTCCTGTCCCCCTTCTCCCTCTCTTGTCCTTTCTCCCTCCTCCCTCTCTCCTCCTCTCCCTCTCCTCGTCCTCTCCTCCTCCTGTCTCCCTTCTCCCTCTCTCGTCCTTTCTCCCTCCTTCTCCTCTCCTCCTCTCCCTCTCCTCGTCCTCTCTTCCTTCTGTCCCTCTCCTCCCTCTCTCCTCCTTTCTCCCTCCTCATCCTCTGCTCCTCCTGTCCCTCTCCTTCCTCTCTCCTTCTTTCTCCCTCCTCCTCTTCCTCCCTGCATTTTCAACCCCATCTGTCAATCAAATCCGTGCACCTTAAGTGGGCGGGGCCATGACAACTCGCAAATCCATATCTGGCAACGTGTTTGTGTGTTTCCCTGGTTTTGTTGCAGAAAATCATCGAGGCATCTCCCTCTCCCCCTTCTCTCCTCTCCCTCTCCTCCTCCTGTCCCTCTCCCCTCCCTCTCTCCCTCCTTTCTCCCTCGTCCTCCTCCTCTCTTCCTCCTGTCCCCCTCTCCTCCTCCTCTCCTCCTGTCCCCCTTCTTCCTCCTCTCCTTCTCCCTCTCTCTTCCCTCTCTCCACTTCCCCTTTTTTCCCTCTCCCTCTTCTTCTTCCTCTCCCTCTCCTCCTCCTTTCCTCCTTCTGTCCCTCTCCTCCCTCTGTCCTCCTTTCTCCTCCTTCTCCTCCTCCTTCTCCTCCCTCTCCTCCTCTCCTCTCTCTCTCCTCTATCTCTTCCCTCTCTGCACTTCCCCCTCTTTCCTTTCTCCCCTCTCCTCTTCCTCTCCCTCTCCTCATCTCCTCTCCTCTCCCTCCTGTCCCTCTCCTCCCTCTCTCCTACTTTCTCCATTTCTCCTCTCCTCCCCTCCTCCTCCTCCTGTCCCTCTCCTCCCTTTCCCTCCCTCCCTCCTGTCCCTCTCCTCCCTCCTGTCCCTCTCTCCTCCTTTCTCCCTCCTCCTCCTCTCCTCCTCACTCTCACTCTCCTCCTTCTGTCCCCCCTCTCCTCCTCTCTCCTCCTTTCTCCCTCCCTCCTCCCTCTGCTCCTCCTGTCCCTCTCCTCCATCTCTCCTCCTTTCTCCCCTCCCTCCTCTCCTCTCCTCCTCCTATCCCTCTCCTCCCCCTCTCTCCTCCTCCTCTTCTCCCTCCTCCTCCTCCTCTCCTCCTCCTGTCCCTCTCCTCCCTCTCTCCTCCTTTCTCTCCCTCCCTCCTCCTCCTCTCCTCCTCCTGTCCCCCTTCTCCCCTCTCCTGTCCTTTCTCCTCCTCCCTCTCTCCCCTCTCTCCTCTCTCCTCTCCTCCTCTCCTCCTCCTGTCTCCCTTCTCCTCCCTCTCTCGTCCTTTCTCCCTCCTTCTCCTCTCCTCCTCTCCCTCTCCTCGTCCTCTCTTCCTTCTGTCCCTCTCCTCCCTCTCTCCTCCTTTCTCCCTCCTCATCCTCTGCTCCTCCTGTCCCTCTCCTTTCCTCTCCTTCTTTCTCTCCCTCCTCCTCTTCCTCCCCTGCATTTTCAACCCCATCTGTCAATCAAATCCGTGCACCTTAAGTGGGCGGGGCCATGACAACTCGCAAATCCATATCTGGCAACCGGCGTGTTTGTGTATTTCCTTGTTTTTGTTGCAGAAAACCAGGGAGGCATCTCTGGAACATATTGGCGACGCTAGCAGTGGTTAATAATAGCATGCTAGCGACGCGGATACGGCAGCGATGCTAGCTCTGATGTCGGTGACAGTTTTGCACATGCCAAGACTGCGCTCCTTCCCCCCGCTCGCCCCACGCCTCTTTCTTTGTCACTTCACACGCACATGTAGCGTTAAGTAAAATACGCCGAACAACAACAACCAACCAGCCCGACAACCGCAGCCGACCCCCCTTCACCTGACACCGCCGGCCCCCTCCCGGAGCGTCGATGTGGGCATAAACAAACGTAAAGGCCTGCACGCTCACCTACCACCCACACGCATCAGCGAACCTTCAAAGATTATTTTTAGAACGTAGATTTTTTTATTTATTTCTTTTAGTTAGAAAAACGTGGAAGAGGAAACAGAGGAAGGTGACTGACGAACGGGCCGCGGAGATTTCGATACCATGGAACAGACTCGAGTTCTGATCCCACGATGATGATAAAATATTAAAAACGGTCTTTTTTTAGATGATAGAATGTGATTTTTGACATTAAATGGTTGTAGTTTGTTTTATTTTCCCATGTGGCCTAAAGATTTTCAGGAAAGGTTCATTTCTGTCCTGTAAAAGTGACTTTTTTAGTATCGAAACCTGCGAAAAATGAGTATTTAGTGGGCGTGTCACAGGGGGCGTGTCACGGGGGGCGTGTCACAGTGGGCGTGTCACAGGGGGGGCGTGTCCAGGGGGGCGTGTCCAGTGGGCGTGTCCAGGTGGAGGTGAAAACTGGAGTTGATCAGCAAAATGGCGTCTTGAAGATTAAACTCAAACATGAATCACTCCAAATACAACTTCAAGACGGTAAATGAGAAGAAACAAGTGTCACGAGGTTAAAGTCTCTGAAGAGTCGACTTTATAATCGTTCTACTTTAATGTCGGCTCAGTGTTGTTGATGTGGGACAGAAAAACCTGGAGCTGATGAATTTGAGATGTTTTTGTGAGTTTCAAGCAGAAGAGACGTGTCAGATTATGTGTCTGATTATATGTGTCAGATGATTATATAGATTATATAGATTATATAGATTATATAGATTATATAGATTATATAGATCATAGATTAAACTTGTGTCTAAGGCTCATGTTCAGGCTCCAGGTTCATGTTTCTCTCATAAATTGATAAATCTCCCATAGATTCAACAATAAAACATGTTCTCCTCCTCTCCTCCCTCTCTTCTCCTCCTCTCCTCCCTCTCTTCTCCTCCTCTCCTCCCTTGCTCCTCTCTATCCTCTCTCCTTACCTCTTCCCTCTCTCCTCCCTCTCGCTTCCTCCTCTTCCCCCCCTTCTTCTCTCTCCTTCCTCTCTCTCTCCTCCTCTCTACCTTCTCTCCCCCTCCTCTTCCCCTCTCTCCTCACCTCTCCTTATTCTCTCCTCTCCCCCTCTCTCCTTACGTCTCTTCCCTCTCTCCACCTCATCTCCTCCCTGTCTCCCCCTTCTCTACTTACCTCTCTTCCCTCTCCCCCTCTCCCCCTGTCTTCCCTCTCTCCTCTTCTCCCTTCCACCTCTCCCTTCTCTCTTTCCTCTCTTTCCCTCTTTCCTCTCTCCTCCTCCCCTCCTCTCCCTCTTCCCCTTCTTCTCCTCTCTTTCCTCTGTCCCTGTCTCCCCATCTCCCCCTCTCCTCCTTTCCTCCTCTCTCCCTCTCTCCTCCTCTCCTCCCTCCTCTCCTCCTCCTCCTCCTCTTCCTCTCTCTCCTCTTCCTCTTCCTCCTTTCCTCTCCCTCTCCTCCCTCTCCTCCCTCTTCTCCTCTCCTCCCTCTCCTCCTCTCCTCCCTCTCCTCCTTTCCTCTCTCTCATCCTCTCCTCCCTCCTCTCTCTCCTCCACTCCTCCCTCTCCTCCTCTCCTCCCCTCTCCTCCTCCTCCTCCTCTCCTCCTCTCCTCCTCCTCCTCTTCTTCTTCTCCCTCTTCCCTCTCCTCCCTCTCCTCCTCTCCTCCCTCCCTCTCCTCCTCTCCTCCCTCTCCTCCTCTCCTCTCTCATCCTCTCCTCCACTCCTCCCTCTCCTCCTCTCCTCCCTCCTCCCTCCTCTCTTCCTCTCCTCCCTCTCCTCCTCTCCTCCTCTCCTCCTGATCACCTCCTGTTGTCACTGTCTTGTCTGTGCTCTGGTCTGAAGTTCGGAGGAGACGTGGGGGGTGGAGGAGGGAGGAGGAGGGAGGAGGAGGGAGGAGGAGGGAGGAGGGGTGAATCGATGGTTGCTCCCCGGGGCGAGGTCTTAGCTCAACGGCACGACGGCAGAAGACACACACACACACACACACACGTTTGTCAGGCGGAGCGGGGACAGACTCGTCAGAACTTTGACAGATGGAAAAAGGAGAAAGAAACAAAGTCACGGCTGCAGCTGAAGTTCATCTGAATATTTAACACGATTCAGATTTGTGCTGTAATAATAATGTCAGAGTTTGCATTGGGCTTATTTAAAGATGCAATGTGGAACTTTGCTGGTGCAGTTTTCTGGTGCAGTCTCCGTTTCTAACTTTCATTTCAGTTCAAGTGTTTGTTTTTATTGTTGAAAGATTCCCTCAGAAACATGTTTTCTGTGAAGAAGCTCGCCTCGTCACAGATCTGACCTGTAACTTCACCTGGTGTCTGCTTGTCTCCATGGGGATAGATAACTTCAGTGCAGTACTGTGGAGCGCTTTGTCTCCCTCTTTTCTCTCTCTCTCTCTCTCTCTCTCTCTCTCTCTCCTCTCTCTCTCTCGTCTCTCTCTCTCTCTTTTCTCTCATCTCTCTCTCTCTTTCTATCTATCTATATAGCTATATATATCTATCTACATTTATATATATATGTATATATATATATATATATATATATATATATATATATATATATATATATATATATATATATATATATATTATACATACACACACATATATGTATGTGTGTGTGTGTGTATTTTGACTCTTGTACTTTTGACTCCTGTATTTTTGACTCTTGTACTTTGACTCTTGTACTTTGACTCTTGTATTTTGACTCTTGTACTTTGACTCCTGTATTTTGACTCCTGTATTTTGACTCTTGTACTTTGACTCTTGTACTTTGACTCTTGTATTTTGACTCTTGTACTTTGACTCCTGTACTTTTGACTCTTGTATTTTTGACTCCTGTACTTTGTACTTTCTTGTACTTTGACTCTTGTATTTTGACTCTTGTACTCTGTTTGACTCTTGTACTTTGACTCGTGTATTTTGACTCTTGTATTTTGACTCTTGTACTTTGACTCTTGTATTTTGACTCTTGTATTTTGACTCGTGTATTTTGACTCTTGTACTTTGACTCTTGTACTTTGACTCTTGTACTTTGACTCGTGTACTTTGACTCGTGTACTTTGACTCGTGTATTTAAACTCATGTATTTTTAAACATGTTGGAGAATATCGTCTTTAAACACATAAATATCTTTTTTCTTCTTCTTCTCCTCCGTCCTGACCCGAGTGGAGCTCTCACCCATATGTCGCTCCTCTGCTCCTGAGCGCTGCCCAAATCCTTCCCCTCCTCCTCCCTCCTCGCCTCTCCATGGTTCCTACTTCAAGGGACCCCCCTCCCCCTCCTCCTCCTCCTCCTACTCCTCCTCCTCTCGCTCCCTTCTTTCCGCGGGGGATTTGTTTGCGACCCCCTCCCTCTTTCTCTCTCTCCGCTGGCTCTTAACCCTTTTCTTTAGAGCAGCTTAGTCCATTGTCACTCCAATCTGCCGCTCCCTCCATCACCTCCTCCTCCTCCTCTCCTCCTCTCCTCTTTCTACCTCTCCTCTTTTCATCTCCCCTCGGCCCCCCATAATCAATGAGCGTATTAATAGCTCATTAAGCTAGCTCTGGACAGATAAGATCGGTTAGCGCGATGTAGCAGCATTTTTCTTTTTGTGTTGAGCCAAATCAAGTGTTTTACATCGGCCTGGTTTGGATTAAGGCCGTTTAAGGACGAGCGTTTAAGACCGATATCGAGAGCGTTTAAGACCGATATCGAGAGCGTTTAAGACCGATATCGAGAGCGTTTAAGACCGATATCGAGAGCGTTTTAGAGACCGATATCGAGAGCGTTTAAGACCGATATCGAGAGCGATAAGACCGATATCGAGAGCATTAAAGACCGATAGCGAGAGCGTTTTAAGACCCGATATCGAGAGCGTGTAAGACCCGATATCGAGAGCGTTTAAGACCGATATCGAGAGCGTTTAAGGCTAAAGGACGAGTGTTTAAGACCGATGTCGAGAGCGTTTAAGACCGATATCGAGAGCGTTTTAAGACCGATATCGAGAGCGTTTAAGGCTAAAGGACGAGTGTTTAAGACCGATGTCGAGAGAGCGTTTAAGACCGATATCGAGAGCGTTTTAAGACCGATATCGAGAGCGTTTTTAAGACTCATATCGAGAGCGTTTAAGACCGATATCGAGAGCGTTTAAGACCGCTATCGAGAGCGTTTAAGACTCATATCGAGAGAGCGTTTAAGACCGATATCGAGAGCGTTTAAGACCGATATCGAGAGCGTTTAAGACCGATAGCGAGAGCGTTTAAGACCGATATCGAGAGCGTTTAAGACCGATATCGAGAGCGTTTAAGACCGATATCCAGAGCGTTTAAGACCGATATCGAGAGGGGTTTAAGACCGATATCGAGAGCGTTTAAGGACCGATATCGAGAGCGTTTAAGAACCGATATCCAGAGCGTTTAAGACCGATATCCAGAGCGTTTAAGACCGATATATCCAGAGCGTTTAAAGACCGATATCGAGAGGGTTTAAGACCGATATCGAGAGCGTTTAAGACCGATATCGAGAGCATTTAAGACCGATATCGAGAGCGTTTAAGACAGATATCGAGAGCGTTTTAAGACCGATATCGAGAGCGTTTAAGACCGATATCGAGAGCGTTTAAGACCGATATCGAGAGCGTGTTAAGACCGATATCGAGAGCATTTAAGACCGATATCGAGAGCGATTAAGACCGATATCGAGAGCGATTAAGACTCATATCGAGAGCGTTTTAAGACTCATATCGAGAGCGTTTAAGACCGATATCGAGAGCGTTTAAGACCGATATCGAGAGCGCTTAAGACCGATATCGAGAGCGATTAAGACCGATATCGAGAGCGTTTAAGACCGATATCGAGAGCGTTTAAGACCGATATCGACGAGCGTTTTAAGACCGATATCGAGAGCGCGTTTAAGACCAATATCGAGAACGTTTAAGACCGATATCGAGAGCGTTTAAAGACCAATATCGAGAGCGTTTAAGACCGATATCGAGAGCGTTTAAGACCAAAATCGAGAGCGTTTAAGACCGATATCGAGAGAGTTTAAGACCGATATCGAGAGCGATTAAGACCGATATCGAGAGCGATTAAGGCCGATATCGAGATCGATTAAGGCCGATATCGAGAGCGTTAAAGACCGATATCGAGAGCGTTTAAGACTGATATCGAGAGCGTTTAAGACCGATATCGAGCGATTTTAAGACCGATATCGAGAGCGTTTAAGACTGATAACAAGAGCGTTTAAGAGTGTAAGAGTGTAATGTGGTTTAAATATTACAGTCGCTGCGTGTCAGATCACAGTTTTCACCATTTATTGAGTTAAAATTAAATCCACAAATGTTGAACCTGATCATTTCTGTTACTGACCCGAGACCCGACTGTGTCACTGTGTCATGACAAACCTCATTTTATCTGCTTCTCTATGGGCCTAAAGAAACCAGCCCACGCCCATATTTGGCATCAGACAGGATGTGATGTCATCTGGGACCCAGTAACCAAATACAAATCCCCAGAAAAAAATAAATAAATAAATAAAATTTAAATAAAAAATAAATAAATACATATTTAAAAAATGAATACATAAATAATACAAATAAATAAATACAAATAAAAAAATAAATAAAAATGAATAAATATAAATAAATACATAAATAATACAAATAAAAAAAATAAATAAGTAAGTACAAATAAAAATGAATACAAATGAATAAATACAAATAAAAAATAAATACATAAATAATACAAATAAATAAATTAATAAATACAAATAAAAACTAAATACAAATGAATAAATATAAATAAAAAATAAATACATAAATTATACAAATACAAAAATAAATAAATAAATACAAAAAAACCCCAAAAAACATGTTTCCTCACCCTTCACCCAGAGTAATTCACCTGTTTTTTATTCATTTTACAGTTTTGTGAATCTCTCTTTTGTTTCTGTGTTTTTCAGGACGTTCTTCAGACCATCCCCAAGTTCTGCTTCCCCTTTGACCTGGAGAGGTACAGAATCTGATTACATCTCTCTCTGTCTCTCTCTCTCTCTGTTCCTTTCTCTCTCCCCCCCCCTCTCTCTGTCTGTCCTTTGTCTCTCTCTTTCTCTTCCTCTCTCTTTTTCTCTCTCTTTTTTGCGCCTCTCTCACTACGTGTCTCTTGCTGTCTTCCTCTTTCTCTCTTACTCTCTCTGCTCTGTCTCTCTCTTTGTCCTCACTTTCTTTTTGTCTCTCGCTGTCTCCCCCTCTCTCTCTTTTTGCCTCTCTCTCTCTGTCTCTCTCCTCTCTTTCTGTCTCCTCCTCTCTCTCTGTCTCCTCTCTCTCTGTCTCCTCTCTCTCTCTGTCTCCTCCTCTCTTTCTGTCTCCTCCTCTCTCTCTGTCTCCTCTCTCTCTGTCTCCTCCTCTCTCTCTCTCCCTCCTCTCTCTGTCTCCTCCTCTCTCTCTGTCTCCTCTCTCCTCTCTGTCTCCTCCTCCTCTCTTTCTGTCTCCTCCTCTCTCTCTGTCTCCTCTCTCTCTGTCTCCTCCTCTCTCTCTGTCTCCTCTCTCTCTGTCTCCTCTCTCTCTGTCTCCTCCTCTCTCTCTGTCTCCTCTCTCTCTGTGTCTCCTCCTCTCTTTCTGTCTCCTCTCTCTCTCTCTCTCCTGTCTCCTCTCTCTCTGTCTCCTCCTCTCTCTCTGTCTCCTCTCTCTCTGTCTCCTCCTCTCTCTCTGTCTCCTCCTCTCTCTCTCTCTCCTCCTCTCTCTCTGTCCCCTCTCTCTCTCTCTGTCTCCCTCCTCTGTCTCCTCCTCCTCTCTTTCTGTCTCCTCTCGTCTCTTTTGCATTTCTTTGGGGGACAGCACATGTCTCTGATTTTGAGACAAACGTTGGATTTTATAGATTTAGGTGAAATATCTGAGTCAAACTAAAGTGACTGAATTTTACTTCAGATTTACCCGAGTCAGAAAATGAAATTAAATAAATGAATAAATCCAGACGACTCTAAAAAACGTCTGAACTGTGGATGTTTCCATCAGATCTGCCCCAAACCCGAGAGTCCAGGCCTTTCACTCAGAAGCTCCAAATGAAACTCCATCCACACATTTTTCCCTCCTTCTCTCTCCCTCCTTCTCTCTCTCTATCCCTCCTTCTCTTTCCCTTCTCCTTCTACCTCTCCCTCTCTTTCTCTCGCTTCTTCTCTCTCTCTTCTCTCATATTTCTTGTACATGAGACTCTCCCCTCTTTCCTTCTCTCTCTCCCTCTTTCTTCTCTACCCTCCCCCTCTCTCCCTCTCTCTCTTCACATCTTCCTCTCACATGAATCTCTCTCCCTCCTTTTTCTTTCCTTCTCCCTGCCTCTCTCTCTCTCTCTCTCCCTCCTTCTTTCTCTCTCCCTCCTCTCTCTCCTTCTCTCCCTCCCTTTCGTTCTACACACAAAACATTCCTTGTACTTTCCTTCTCACTCCCTTAAACTCTCTCTCTCCCTCCCTCCCTCCTTCCTCTCCTCTCCCTCCCTCTTCCTTCTCTCCCTCTCTCCCTTCTCTCCCCACTTCTCCCTCTCTCCTCTCACTCCCTCCTTCCTCTCTCCTCCCTCTCCCCCCTCTCACTCCTTCTCTCCTCGCTCTCTCCCTCTCCTCTCTCTCTCCCCCCCTCTCTCCCTCTCTCCTCCCTCTCTCTCCCTCTCTTCTCCTCCTCTCCCTCCTCTCTCCCCTCTCCTCTCTCTCTCTCCTCTCTCCCCCTCTCCCTCTCTCCCTCTCTCTCTTCTCTCTCTTCACTCCTCCCTCTCCCCCTGACTTCCCTCCTCTCTTCCTCCTCTCCCCTCTCTCCTTCTCTCCTTCTCTCTCTTCCTCTCTCCCCCTCTCCCTCCTCTCCTTCTCTTTCTTCTCTCTCTTCCTCTCTCTCCCCCCGCCCTCCCCCTCTCTCTTCTCCCTCTCTCCTTCTTTCTCTTCACTTCTCCCTCTCTCACTCCCTCCTTCCTTCTCTCCCTCTCCTTCTCTCTCACCTCAACCTCTTTCCTCTCTCTCTCCCTCTCTCCCCCCTCTCTCTTCTCTTCTCCCTCTCGCTCTCTCTCCCCCTCTCCCCCTCTCTCCCCCCTCTCCCTCTCCTCTTCTTCCTCTCTCCTGAGTGTCAGAGTGCTCAGTTCAGTGGATTCAGCTCCACTCGAGCTCGCCTGCTGCCATCTAGTGACAAATATGAGAACTGCCCCTTTACATTTATTTAATTGAACCTGATTCACATTTTTCAAAAGTCAAACAGTGAAAGATTTGAACCTTTTCCACTATTTTCTCACTGAACATGTTATAAGTCGAACATGAGCGATATTTAGAGACGGACTTTAGGAAGAATAACACCAACATGCTCTAGTTTATTCAGTTTTATTATAATGAGACTTTTTAATGAGAGGTTAGAACAAATCCAGGAATCGTAGCTAAAAAGTTTGATGAGATAAAAAAGAAAATAAAGAAAATACTTTTAAAGGTTCAGTATCAAACAAAACATGTTCTAATGTTTCCTCCTCAAAAACAGACCTGGACTTGTGTTTGTTCCATTCACATGTTTGAGTCACACTTTATTATTAGTCTGTTTCATCTCCGAAGCTCAAAACGTCCTGTTCCACCTTGTGATGTCATGAAGTGGTAGTTTTCATGTTAACAGCTCATTTTATCTTTAGTTCAGTAGAAACTGTAAACTCCACGACTGAAATGATCCAGATGATTCTAGTGAAGGTGTGTGGAGTTTAAAAACACAGTGGAGCACTTCCTGTGTTACCACATGATGACATCACAAGGTGGAACAGAGTGTTTTTTTTGTTTGAGAGAAGAACTCAGCCTAAATCTGCAGGTTTGTTTGTTAAACATGTGAGAATGAAACAACAAAAAAAAACACGACTTTAGTTCTGATTGTGACGAGGAAATGACATTAGATCAGAAAACAGTGTGATATCAAATACTGTAATTATATATAACTGTTCTCTGTGGCTCTCTGTGACTCTCTGTGACTCTCTGTGACTCTCTGTGACTCTCTGTGGCTCTCTGTGACTCTCTGTGGCTCTCTGTGGCTCTCTGTGGCTCTCTGTGGCTCTCTGTCGCCCTCTGTGGCTCTCTGTGGCTCTCTGTGGCTCTCTGTGACTCTGTGTGGCTGTCTGTGGCTCTCTGTGACTCTCTGTGGCTCTCTGTGACTCTCTGTGGCTCTCTGTGACTCTCTGTGGCTCTCTGTGGCTCTCTGTGACTCTCTGTGACTCTCTGTGACTCTCTGTGGCTCTCTGTGGCTCTCTGTGGCTCTCTGTGACTCTCTGTGACTCTCTGTGGCTCTCTGTGGCTCTCTGTGACTCTCTGTGGCTCTCTGTGGCTCACTGTGGCTCTCTGTGACTCTCTGTGACTCTCTTTGGCTCTCTGTGACTCTCTGTGGCTCTCTGTGACTCTCTATGACTCTCTTTGACTCTGTGTGGCTCTCTGTGGCTCTCTCTGACTCTCTGTGTCTCTCTCTGTGAGTCTCTCTGACTCTCTGTGGCTGTTTGTGGCTCTGTGTGACTCTCTGTGGCTTTCTGTGGCTCTGCGTAACTCTCTGTGGCTCTCTCTGACTCTCTGTGGCTCTCTCTGACTCTCTCTAACTCTTTGTGGCTCTCTGTGACTCTCTGTGGCTCTGTGTGGCTCTCTGTGACTCTCTCTAACTCTCTGTGACTCTCTCTAACTCTCTGTGGCTCTCTGTGACTCTCTGTGGCTCACTCTGGGCTCTCTGTGACTCTCTGTGGCTCTCTGTGGCTCACTCTGGCTCTCTGTGACTCTCTGTGGCTCTCTGTGACTCTCTCTGACTCTCTGTGACTCTCTGTGCTCTCTGTGACTCTCTGTGGCTCTCTGTGGCTCTCTGTGGCTCACTCTGGCTCTCTGTGGCTCACTGTGGCTCTGTGTGACTCTCTGTGACTCTCTCTTGGCTCTCTGTGTCTCTCTGTGACTCTCTGTGGCTCTCTGTGACTCTCTATGACTCTCTCTCTGTTGACTCTGTGTGGCTCTCTGTGGCTCTCTCTGACTCTCTGTGTCTCTCTCTGTGACTCTCTCTGACTCTCTGTGACTCTCTGTGGCTCTCTGCGTAACTCTCTGTGGCTCTCTGTAACTCTCTGTGACTCGCTTTGACTCTCTGTGCTCTCTCTCTGACTCTCTGTAACTCTCTGTGACTCGCTTTGACTCTCTGTGGCTCTCTCTGACTCTCTGTGGCTCTCTCTGACTCTCTCTAACTCTTTGTGGCTCTCTGTGACTCTCTGTGGCTCACTCTGGGCTCTCTGTGACTCTCTGTGGCTCTCTGTGGCTCACTCTGGCTCTCTGTGACTCTCTGTGACTCTCTCTGGCTCTCTGTGACTCTCTGTGGCTCTCTGTGACTCTCTGTGGCTCTCTGTGACTCTCTGTGGCTCTCTGTGGCTCTCTGTGACTCTGTGGCTCACTCTGGCTCTCTGTGGCTCTCTGTGACTCTCTGTGACTCTCTTTGGCTCTCTGTGTCTCTCTGTGGCTCTCTGTGACTCTCTATGGACTCTCTGTGACTCTCTTTGACTCTGTGTGGCTCTCTGTGGCTCTCTCTGACTCTCTGTGGCTGTTTGTGTGGCTCTGTGTGACTCTCTGTGGCTTTTCTGTGGCTCTGCGTAACTCTCTGTGGCTCTCTCTGACTCTCTGTAACTCTCTGTGACTCGCTTTGACTCTCTGTGGCTCTCTCTGACTCTCTGTGGCTCTCTCTAACTCTTTGTGGCTCTCTGTGACTCTCTGTGGCTCTGTGTGGCTCTCTGTGACTCTCTCTCTAACTCTCTGTGACTCTCTCTAACTATCTGTGGCTCTCTGTGACTCTCTGTGGCTCACTCTGGGCTCTCTGTGGCTCTCTGTGGCTCACTCTGGCTCTCTGTGACTCTCTGTGACTCTCTGTGGCTCTCTGTGGCTCACTCTGGCTCTCTGTGACTCTCTGTGGCTCACTCTGGCTCTCTGTGACTCTCTGTGATTCTCTGTGGCTCTCTTGTGGACTCTCTCTCTCTGTCGCTCTCTGCTGTGGCTCACTCTGGCTCTCCGTGGCTCTCTGTGGCTCACTGTGACTCTCTGTGTCTCTCTGTGACTCTCTGTGACTCTCTTTGACACTGTGGGGTTCTCTGTGAGTCTGTGTGGCTCTCTGTGGCTCTCTCTGTGAGTCTGTGTGGCTCTCTGTGGCTCTCTCTGTGAGTCTCTGTGACTGTCTGTCGCTGTTTGTGGCTCTGTGTGACTCTCTGTGGCTTTCTGTGGCTCTGCGTAACTCTCTGTGACTCTCTGTGGCTCTCTCTGACTCTCTGTGGCTCTCTCTGACTCTGACTCTCTGTGGCTCTCTTACTCTCTCTAACTCTCTGTGGCTCTCTGTGACTCTCTATGGCTCACTCTGGGCTCTCTGTGACTCTCTATGACTCTCTGTGGCTCTCTTTGGCTCATTCTGGCTCTCTGTGACTCTCTGTGGCTTTCTGTGGCTCTCTGTGGCTCACTCTGGCTCTCCGTGGCTCTCTGTGACTCTCTGTGGCTCACTCTGGCTCTCTCTGTGACTCTCTGTGGCTCTCTGTGACTCTCTTTGGCTCTCTGTGGCTCACTCTAGCTTTCTGTTGCTCTCTGTGTGACTCTCTGTGACTCTCTCTGCGACTCTCTGTGGCTCTCTGTGATTCTCTGTGGCTCTTTGTGACTCTCTATGGCTCTCTGTGGCTCACTCTGGCTCTCCGTGGCTCTCTGTGGCTCACTGTGACTCTCTGTGTCTCTCTCTGTGACTCTCTGTGACTCTCTTTGACACTGTGGGGTTCTCTGTGAGTCTGTGTGGCTCTCTGTGGCTCTCTCTGTGAGTCTGTGTGGCTCTCTGTGGCTCTCTCTCTGTGAGTCTCTGTGACTGTCTGTCGCTGTTTGTGGCTCTGTGTGACTCTCTGTGGCTTCTGTGGCTCTGCGTAACTCTCTGTGACTCTCTGTGGCTCTCTCTGACTCTCTGTGGCTCTCTCTGACTCTGACTCTCTGTGGCTCTCTCTTACTCTCTCTAACTCTCTGTGGCTCTCTGTGACTCTCTATGGCTCACTCTGGGCTCTCTGTGACTCTCTATGACTCTCTGTGGCTCTCTTTGGCTCATTCTGGCTCTCTGTGACTCTCTGTGGCTTTCTGTGGCTCTCTGTGGCTCACTCTGGCTCTCCGTGGCTCTCTGTGACTCTCTGTGGCTCACTCTGGCTCTCTGTGACTCTCTGTGGCTCTCTGTGACTCTCTTTGGCTCTCTGTGGCTCACTCTAGCTTTCTGTTGCTCTCTGTGACTCTCTCTCTCTCTGACTCTCTGCGACTCTCTGTGGCTCTCTGTGACTCTCTCTGTGGCTCTCTGTGGTTCACTCTGGCTCTCTGTGGCTCTCTCTGTGGCTCACTCTAGCTGGCTCTGTGACTCTCTTTGTGACTCTGTGTGGCTCACTCTGGGCTCTCTGTGACTCTCTGTGGCTCTCTGTCACTCTCTGTGACTCTCTGTGACTTTCTGTGGCTCTCTGTGGCTCACTCTGACTCTCTGTGACTCTCTGTGGCTCACTCTGGCTCTCTGTGACTCTCTGTGGCTCACTCTGTGACTCTCTCTGTGGCTCTCTGTGGCTCACTCTGACTCTCTGTGACTCTCTGTGGCTCACTCTGGCTCTCTGTGACTCTCTGTGGCTCACTCTGTGACTCTCTGTGGCTCTCTGTGGCTCACTCTGACTCTCTGTGACTCTCTGTGGCTCTCTCTGGCTCTCTGTGACTCTCTCTGGCTCTCTGTGGCTCACTCTGGCTCTCTGTGACTCTCTGTGACTCTCTCTAACTCTCTGTGGCTCTCTGTGAGTCTCTGTGATTCTCTGTGGCTCACTCTGGCTCTCTCTGGCTCTCTCTGACTCTTTGTGACTCTCTGTGGTTCTCTGTGACTCTCTGTGGCTCACTCTGGCTCTCTGTGACTCTCTGTGACTCTCTGCGACTCTCTGTGGCTCTCTGTGACTCTCTGTGGCTCTCTGTGGTTCACTCTGGCTCTCTGTGGCTCTCTCTGTGGCTCACTCTAGCTCTCTGTGACTCTTTGTGACTCTGTGTGGCTCACTCTGGGCTCTCTCTGTGACTCTCTGTGGCTCTCTGTCACTCTCTGTGACTCTCTCTGTGCTCTGTTCTCTGGTGGCTCTCTGTGTGGCTCACTCTGACTCTCTGTGACTCTCTGTGGCTCACTCTGGCTCTCTGTGACTCTCTGTGGCTCACTCTGTGACTCTCTGTGGCTCTCTGTGGCTCACTCTGACTCTCTGTGACTCTCTGTGGCTCACTCTGGCTCTCTGTGACTCTCTGTGGCTCACTCTGTGACTCTCTGTGGCTCTCTGTGGCTCACTCTGACTCTCTGTGACTCTCTCTGGCTCACTCTGGCTCTCTGTGACTCTCTGTGGCTCACTCTGTGACTCTCTGTGGCTCTCTGTGGCTCACTCTGACTCTCTGTGACTCTCTGTGGCTCTCTCTGGCTCTCTGTGACTCTCTCTGGCTCTCTGTGGCTCACTCTGCTCTGGCTCTCAGTGACTCTCTCTAACTCTCTGTGGCTCTCTGTGAGTCTCTGTGATTCTCTGTGGCTCACTCTGGCTCTCTCTGGCTCTCTCTGACTCTTTGTGACTCTCTGTGGTTCTCTGTGACTCTCTGTGGCTCACTCTGGCTCTCTGTGACTCTCTGTGACTCTCTGTGGCTCACTCTGGCTCTCTGTGACTCTCTGTGGCTCTCTGTGGCTCTCTCTGTGGGTCGCTCTGGCTCTCTGTGGCTCACTCTGGCTCTCTCTGTGGCTCTCTGTGGCTCACTTTGGCTCTCTGTGGCTCACTCTGGCTCTCTCTGACTCTTTGTGACTCTGTGGCTCACTCTGGCTCTCTGTGGCTCACTCTGGCTCTCTGTGGCTCACTCTGACTCTTTGTGGCTCTCTGTGGCTCTCTGTGGCTCTCTCTGTGGCTCTCTGTGGCTCACTCTGGCTCTCTGTGGCTCACTCTGGCTCTCTGTGGCTCTCTCGTCCTCAGGGGGGCTCAGACTCAGGTGGGACAGAACTTCACGTTCGTTCTGACCGACATCGACAGTAAACAGAGATTTGGATTCTGTCGCCTCACACAAGGATGTAGAGTGTGTGTGTGTCTACTGAGGTAAAATACACAACTATACACACAAATACACACACTCACACAAGGATGTAGAGTGTGTGTGTGTCTACTGAGGTAAAATACACAACTGTACACAACTATACACAACTATACACACAAACACACACTCACACAAGGATGTAGAGTGTGTGTGTGTCTACTGAGGTAAAATACACAACTGTACACAACTATACACAACTATACACAAATACACACACTCACACAAGGATGTAGAGTGTGTGTGTGTCTACTGAGGTAAAATACACAACTATACACAACTATACACAACTATACACAAATACACACACTCACACAAGGATGTAGAGTGTGTGTGTGTCTACTCAGGTAAAATACACAACTGTACACAACTATACACAACTATACACACAAATACACACACTCACACAAGGATGTAGAGTGTGTGTGTGTCTACTGAGGTAAAATACACAACTACAACTACACACACTATACACAAATACACACACTCACACAAGGATGTAGAGTGTGTGTGTGTCTCTACTGAGGTAAAATACACAACTGTACACAACTATACACAACTATACACACTCACACAAGGATGTAGAGTGTGTGTGTGTCTACTGAGGTAAAATACACAACTATACACAACTATACACAAATACACACACTCACACAAGGATGTAGAGTGTGTGTGTGTCTACTCAGGTAAAATACACAACTGTACACAACTATACACAACTATACACACTCACACAAGGATGTAGAGTGTGTGTGTGTCTACTGAGGTAAAATACACAACTATACACAACTATATACACAAATACACACGCTCACACAAGGATGTAGAGTGTGTGTGTGTCTACTGAGGTAAAATACACAACTATACACAACTATACACAAATACACACACTCACACAGGGCTGCAGAGTGTGTGTGTGTCTACTGAGGTAAAATACACAACTATACACACTCACACAAGGATGTAGAGTGTGTGTGTGTCTACTGAGGTAAAATACACAACTGTACACAACTATACACAACTATACAGACACTCACACAAGGATGTAGAGTGTGTGTGTGTCTACTCAGGTAAAATACACAACTATACACAACTATACACAACTATACACACTCACACAAGGATGTAGAGTGTGTGTGTGTGTGTCTACTGAGGTAAAATACACAACTATACACAACTATACACAAATACACACACTCACACAAGGATTTAGAGTGTGTGTGTGTCTACTGAGGTAACTATACACAACTATACACAACTATACACAACTATACACACTCACACAAGGATGTAGAGTGTGTGTGTGTCTACTGAGGTAAAATACACAACTGTACACAACTATACACAACTATACACAACTACACACACTCACACAAGGATGTAGAGTGTGTGTGTGTGTCTACTCAGGTAAAAAATACACAACTGTACACAACTATACACAACTATACACACTCACACAAGGATGTAGAGTGTGTGTGTGTCTACTCAGGTAAAATACACAACTGTACACAACTATACACAACTACACACACTCACACAAGGATGTAGAGTGTGTGTGTGTCTACTCAGGTAAAATACACAACTATACACAACTATACACAAAATACACACACTCACACAGGGCTGTAGAGTGTGTGTGTGTGTGTCTACTCACCAAAAATACACAACTGTACACAACTATACACAACTACACACACTCACACAAGGATGTAGAGTGTGTGTGTGTCTACTGAGGTAAAAATACACAACTATACACAACTATACACAAATACACACACTCACACAGGGCTGCAGAGTGTGTGTGTGTCTACTGAGGTAAAATACACAACTATACACACTCACACAAGGATGTAGAGTGTGTGTGTGTCTACTGAGGTAAAATACACAACTGTACACAACTATACACAACTATACACACACTCACACAAGGATGTAGAGTGTGTGTGTGTCTACTCAGGTACAATACACAACTATACACAACTATACACAACTATACACAACTATACACAAATACACACACTCACACAGGGATGTAGAGTGTGTGTGTGTGTGTGTCTACTGAGGTAAAATACACAACTATACACACAAATACACACACTCACACAGGGCTGTAGAGTGTGTGTGTGTCTACTCAGGTAAAATACACAACTATACACAACTATACACAAATACACACAAATGCACACACTCACACAGGGATGTAGAGTGTGTGTGTGTGTGTCTACTCAGGTAAAATACACAACTATACACAACTATACACAAATACACACAAATACACACACTCACACAAGGATGTAGAGTGTGTGTGTGTCTACTGAGGTAAAATACACAACTATATACAAATATACACACACTCACACAGGGCTGTAGAGTTTGTTTTGTGTGTTTGTGTTTTGTGTGTTTGTGTTTTGTGTGTTTGTGTTTTGTGTGTTTGTGTTTTGTGTGTTTGTGTTTTGTGTTGAGTTTCTTTTGTGTGACTCAAAATTTCGTTGTGTTTTTAAATCGGTGGAGTCGTCATGTGGCCGATATATCAGGCCGATATTCTGCCTTTGTAGCGTATGAGGTATCGGTCTTAAACCTCCAGCTCAGGCCGATGTTTAGTTTTAGTGGATCTGCTGCCGATAAAATCCACAAAAGTTTAATTTAACTCTTTAAAACGAGAGAAAACATCTCTAAACTCAGACTCGGCTCTGTCACAGTTTGAGGAAAGTTTGTAATAAATTAAAATGACGAAAAATCAAAATAATCAAAATATCGACAGATCGTATCGTCTTCAATCGGTCGATAGTGTAAATAATCGGTATCGGCATCAGCAAAAAACACACATATCGGTCCATCTGAAGATGCAGCTTCACTTTGCACAAAAAAAAAAAAAAGAAGCTGAATTTGACAAATAAAATCCAGTGTTTTTTCAGTTTATTGATGTTTTTTTTATTTATTTATTTTTTTTTATTAATTTTAATGAATAATAAACAAACAACTGAAGAAACAAAAATGGAAACAAAATCTGCAACTTTATAAAAAAAAAAAAAAAAACACCATCTCTCTCCTCTCTCCCTTTCTCTCTCTTCTTTCTCTCTCTCCTCTCTCCCTTTCTCTCTCTTCTTTCTCTCTCTCCTTTCTCTCTCTCCTCTCTCCCTTTCTCTCTCTCTTCTTTCTCTCTCTCCTCTCTCCCTTTCTCTCTTCTTTCTCTCTCTTCTCTCAGTCCAGTCTTCCCTCCCGTTGCCCCGGTTACCACTTTGTTGTCTCTCTGTTACCGCGGCAGCAAAAGAATTGTTTGGACCATAATTATATGTGAAGCTTCGGTGCCAATTAGTGCCTCAACCCACATGTTAATGCTAAAGCTAATGCTAATGCTAATGCTAATGCTAATGCCACTGCTAATGCTAATGCTACTACTAATGCTAATGCTAACAACATATGATTTAGCCAGTGTTTTATGGATCTGACCGCTAGAAAGGACGAGAAATCAGGTAAATAATAAATTGGTTAATAAATTAATTAAAATAAATTAATAATAATAAATAAATAAATAAATACATGTTAAAAAAATGTTAAAAAAAATAATAATAATTTCCAAGGCCCTCATTCCAAATTTACTCAAACATCACGAGTATTTTGTTCTGAATATTTCGTTCAGAGTATTTTGTTCTTAGTTTTGATCAGTGAACAGAAGGTGAAAAATCTAAGTCTTTAGAAATTTTAATAAAAAACATATTTGTTTGTAATCACAATCACATAATCACACATCACGTTTAATATATATATTTTTTTCAAATATCCAAGGCCTTTATTTAAAAACTCTCAGACATGACTCACTGAACTTTTAACTTTATAAAAAGCTCAAATTTATCACGTTTTCTGTCACATCATTGAAATAATTTAGTTCAGTCGAGATTGAAATGATCCAAACGATTCTACAGACGAAAGAGAGAGGAAAGAAAGAGGGATGAGGGGGTGGGGGGGAAAAAGAGAGAGAGAGCGCAAGAAAGGAGAGGGAGAGAGAGAAAGACAAAAAGGGAGAGAGGGGAAAAAGCGAGAAAGAGAGAGGGAGAAAGGAGAGAGGGGAAGAAAGAAGGAGAGAGATGGGGGAGTGAAAGAAAGGGAGGGAAAGAGAGAGAAAGAAAGTGGAAGAGAGAGGTAGAGAAAGAGAGGGAAAGAGAGAGAGGGATGGAAGAGGACAGACAGTGAGAGAAAGAAGACAGGAGGGATAGTGAGAGAAAGGGAGAGGGTGATAGAGGAAGAGAAAGGGGTGGTAATAAAAAAGAAAGAGAAGGAAGAAAGTAGCTAATAAAAAAGAGGAGAAAAAAAACAGTAAGGAGAGAAAGGACAAAAAGAGAAACTCCAGGACTGAAATGATCCAGATGATTCTAGTGAAGGTGTGTGGAGTTTAAAAACACAGTGGAGCACTTCCTGTATCACCACATGATGACATCACAAGGTGGAACAGAGTGTTTTCAGTTTGAGAGAAAAGCCTTTGTGTGTGTTTAAACATGTGAGAATTTTCATTCTCAACTCCAGGTTTGTTTGTGACAAGGAAACAACATTAAAAGTCCTGTTAGCTTATGTTAGCGCGCATTAGCGTAGGTTAGCGTAGGTTAGCGCGCCGCCTGTCTCTGCTCCAGATGAACTTAACGAGAGCTTTGAGAGCTGCTGATAGCTGAAGACCTGGGACCATAAAGTTGTCACCTCTGCTTAGACCAGGAAGTGCCTCAAGCGGCCGCGCGCACGTAAGCTAGCTCCGCGTTTAAGCCCCAGAATGCTAACGCTAACCTCATGTTTTTATATTTCTGCTCTGAATCCTGGCGTACGATTGGTTGAGGCTTGACGACTCCGTAATTCGCCTGATATTCGTAGGTTTGAAGTCGTTTTGAAGTCGCGCGTGTTAGCGTGTCCTTATATGGTCGCCCGAGGACACTTCCTTCTCCGTGATTAACCTTTGACCCCTGAAGTGCGCGGAGAAACGAGAGCTGCAGGTGTGAGACGGATTTAGACTCAGAGACGCAAAGAGCGAGAGCTGCAAAAAGGTCCAAACGTGAAGCTAATTATGACGAGGAGGTGATGAGTGAAAGTCGTGAGTGTGTGTTTTAAAGTTAAAGCTACAGTGTGGAACTTTTGGACAAAACATAGTAAAATAAAGTGTTTTGTTGTTGCACTGAAAAACCTAAAGTGTGACTCTGCAGCTGAAACACCGACTGTAATGAAGGCAGTCCTGTGTGATGTCACGTAGTACTTGACACTGGCATAAAGCATCGGTCTCCATGGAGAATGCTCCGGAGTGTGGCTTTAACTTTCAGGGAGAGCAGCAGGGAGGAGGAGCAGAGGAGCGAAGGAGGAGCAGAGGAGTGAAGGAGGAGCGAAGGAGGAGCAGAGGAGGAGCAGAGGAGGAGTGAAGGAGGAGCGAAGGAGGAGCAGAGGAGGAGCAGAGGAGGAGCGGGTGATGGATGAGTCTGTATCAGAGGATTTACTAAAACACAAACACGTCTGAGCGATGGAGTGTGAGAGGAAAAGAGAGAGAAGTTTTTAAACAACTCAGAGAGAGGGGGAAGGAGAGAGGGGTAGAAAGAGAAGAAGAAGAGAGAGAGGGAAGTTTAACTTTTTAAACAACTCAGAGAGAGAGACAGACAACATGTCTGAAAAACAACATTAGAAGTCCAGTTAGCGTATGTTAGCGTATGTTAGCGTATGTTAGCGTGTGTTAGCGTAGGTTAGCTTACGTTAGCGTAGGTTAGCGTACGTTAGCGCGCCGTCTGTCTCCGCTCCCGATGAACTTAACGAGAGCTTTGAGAGCTGCTGATAGCTGAAGACCTGCGACCATAAAGTTGTCACCTCTGCTTAGACCAGGAAGTGCCTCAAGCGGACACGCACATGTAAGCTAGCTCCGCGTTTAAGCTAACTCTGACGCTAATGCTAACTGAGTGAAACAAAACACAACTCCAGGTCTGTTTGCGACGAGGAAACAACATTATAAACCAGCGTAACACGAGCCCTTTCACACACTGGGCCTTATGTTTCACACTGAAGCCAAAACCGACGATTCTGGACGACTTCTGGCCTCGTGGAATAACCCGAAACGCTCCAGTGACACTTAAAGGAGGTGCGTTCGCTGTCAGCTGGAGAATAAGGCTCTTGAATCCTCATTTTAACCCCTGGGTCTGTGCTCGTAATGAAGCTTTAATGCGGATTACTGTTTATTTCATGTTTCAGCCCGTCGTCTCCCCTCATTATCGATACCGGCGTAAAAAATGCATGTGAAACTCCAAACCGCACTAAAAATGCAGCATCTCGTCACGACCCTGTGTTGGAATATGGTTATTTGATTGCATAATATTAAAAACAAACATAGACGCAGGTTTTTATGCCAAGCGAGCGAGTGAGCGGGCCTTGGCGTGGGTCCACCGCACAGGAACCGGCCAAGTTTCTGTCAGTATGTTTAAAAAGAAAAAAAAAAAAAAAGAAAAAGGCGGCGGCGCGGGGCAGATGCTGGTGACTTATGGTGCGAGGAGCGCTACACAAACACACTGGGCGATGTGAGTTACTAATGTTCATTCTTTATTTTTGCGTGACATACGGGGAGCGGCTGTGTTGGCGGAGGAGAGGAAATAGAGACGGGGACGGTCGTGTACGAGGGGTTTTCAAAAAGATCGAAATCAGATGCTAATCGATGCTAAAGCTAGTATCGGAGCTACATTTGAGCAGATATTTGAACAAGTACAGGGTGGCCCAAAAGTCACTGACAGTTGAAAAAAACTCATAACTCTTTTGTTTCTAAATATTTTTCTTTTATTTTTTCAGAGCATTTAGAACGACTCTTCCGACATTAATCTGAGCAAATACAGCACCGAGGAGCAAACCCTCATCGTACAGTGGTACTTTGAGTCACATGGGTCAAACTCACAAACCCAGCAGTGTTACCGTCGGCATTTTAATACCAGAGATGCCCCAAGTGTAAATACCATTAAAAATCCACGAAACAGCGAAACCACGAAAGGTGAAACGATATAACGAGGGACAAGTTTTTATTTTTATGTTTTAGTGATTTTCTTTTCATAAAGCTTCATACGGGAAAAGTTGAAAAGTTTTGTGGTCGGTTGAAAGGAGAAAGGAAAGAGGAGAGACGGAGGAGGAGGCGTGAAGGAGACATGTGAGGAGGGAGGAGACGAGGAAAGGAGTTAGCGTAGCAGGAGCCGTGTTGCGGCCCGTGCATCTGGGAGCAACATGCTTGTAAAGTGGAGCATCCCTCGGAGACTTTTATGGAGGGGAATTCTTCAGCGCGGTCGCCATGGGAACGGCACGGACATATTATGGGATCTCGCCGCAGTATTAAAGACGATGTGATTAACGTGGTTTCAGGTTATGTTTTTAAACGGGCCTGTAGTCGTTGTTTGGAGTAGACTTTACCCAAAAACTCAGAACATTTAAATCACCTCGACGACACAGACTGAAAGTGAAACTGATCTGCTCACACAAAGCTGCACTGTGTCACTTTTCAGGAGGAACATCCAGAACTTTCTCTGTTGTGGTTTGGCCTGGAATGTTCCATAAAACTGATACTTTGCAGCTGATGGCGTCAACATTCTCTAGAGGAGGGAAGCTAACCGGAGGCTCTGCTCTGTCTGAAGCTCTGTGACTCAAATTAGACGTTAATCTGAGCTTTGTTTCAGCAGTTTGACCAGAAAGAGCTGGGTCTTTACTGTCAAATTTACAGAAGCTAGCTGGCGTTAGCTGACAGTTTTTCAGTTTGTCGCTCTCACGTTTTTGTTGAATCAAACTCTGAAACGGCACCGCGAACGATGAACGCTCGGGTTGATCAAAGATTTCTGAAAATGTGCCGTTTAAATCTGTTTGTTTGGGGTTTTTTTTACTATCAGACAAGCTAAAAACTTTTCAGTCTGTGTTTGCTAATGTGTGTATTGTGTCATTATGGAAACTGCTAAACATCCTGCCATAGACAAACATGCACAACCCCCCCCAGTTCTATCACTGCAAAGTATCAATAGAAACTTACCAATCTCTGTGGAGACTCCATCAAAACGAGTAGTAGTTTTGTCAAATAAAATGTCTGCAGTTGAATAAATGGAACACAGATATGTTTAATGCCACTGTGGAATATTTCAGGCAAAGCAGTGACATTTTTATGAGACCAGCAGGTGACAGGTCCCCCACCAGGAAAGTTACATAATGTGTCTTTAAGGAAATAAAATGTGAAGCACAAAAAACTTTTAAATCTGTTATTTTGATATTTTGTGAGAATAACTGCAACATGTTTATGTAAAGCTAGGATGTTTTTTTAAGTTTGACAGTTCTAGAAACATCCAGAGCATCACTGCAAGGAGAACATTTGACTCCTCACAGACACAAGGAGAACATACAAACTCCACACAGACACAGAGAGAACATGCAAACTCCACACAGACCAAAGTAGAACATACAAACCCACACAGACACAGAGAGAACATGCAAACTCCTCACAGACCAAAGTAGAACATACAAACTCCACACAGACACAGGGAGAACATGCAAACTCCTCACAGACCTAAGTAAAACATGCAGACTCCACACAGGAGTTCTGTCAGTTCTGTGATTTTCCGTGAGTTCTCTGAGTTCTATGAGTTCTATGAGTTCTCTAGGTTCTCTGAGTTCTGTTAGTTCTCTGAGTTCTGCGGGTTTTTTGAGTTCAGGGATTCTCTGAGATAATATTACGTTCCTCGTTCATGTCGTCTGGACCTAACATCAGTCCAAATGTTTTTCTTTTTTTTTATGATGTTTTATTGTCAGAAATTATCACGATTCACTGGCCTCGTTAGACCTATTCATTTTAATCTTTTTCTGGATTTTTAAAGTCTTAAATAACATTTAAACTACGGAGCCCGACACAGGACATCTGCAAAATATAATACAGTATTAATGCAGGGCCACGAGATAATATTACATTCCCACATGATCTTATCTCGAGAGAACGACTTAATTGTCTTGAGGGAACGATTTAATTATCACGAAGGTACTAGATATTATTTTTATTTTTTAATTTATTATTATGTTCCCTCAAGATAATTATTATGTTCCCTCAAGATAATAACTCGTTCTCTCAAAATAATTTTAGCGTTTCCTCGAGGTAATTATGTCGTTTCCTCAATATATATTTTTTTCTCAAGATAATTATGTTGTTCCCTCAAGATAATTGTCGTTTCCTCAAGTTAATATCTCGTTTCCTCAAGATATTTTTTATTTTGTAAATTTTTTTCTCTTTTCCGTGTACTGCGGCGCTCTGTAGAAACTCCAAACTGTGATGTGAGTGATTTAGCTTTTTATAACTCTAAAACTATTATATTAATTAGATTCCTGCACTTCCTGTATTACCACATGACATCACAAGGTGGAACAGGGTGTTTTGAGAGGAGAACTCAGCTTAGATCTGCAGGTTTGTGAGTTAAACATGTGTGAATGAAACAAAAAAAACTGTCCAGGTCTGTGTGTGACAAGGAAAGCAACTTTATGACTTTAAAAACACATAAACTAAATACTAAAATGTTCATTAAGTTTGATTATTTTGTGTTTTTTTCGCAGTTACCTTCCCTGGTTTGAAATCTTCTACAAGCTGCTGAACACACTGGCGGATTACCTGACCAAACATCAGGTATCGGAGTCTTTTTATCCACTTTTATCCAAGTATGTCACTATAATCACCACATCAAAAAAAAAAAAAAATAAATAAAAAAAATAATAATAAATAATAATAATTAAAAAAAAATGGAGCTATATAGTTTTGGGACTCAGTATTTTGCATTTGTACAATTTCTTGCAGAGATTTTTGTACCTTTTGTTTAGAGCTTTACCTTTTCATGTTCATGTTCACTTATCTGCTCCTATTTCTCCTATTTATTTATTTTACCTTTCCATTTTTCCATCTGTTTTTTGTTTCCTCCCTGACGCTGCCCGAGCTGCGTCGTAACAATCTCGATATTTCTCTGCAGACTTCCTCTCCAGATCTTCAAACCGTTTTATCGTGACAGGCTCCACTTTTACCTCAACTTTCCTTCAGTTTAAACGGCTCGGATTCAAAAATAAGATCAAGATTTTTGAGTGAGAAATCAGGAGGGCGTTTACTGTTCCTGAACGTCGGCTCTGGTTCCACATTCCCACATTTCTTCTTCTTCTTCTTCTTCTTCTTCTTCTTCTTCTTCTCAAACCGCAGTCTGTTCTTCGGCTCCGGATCCCGTTGTTAGCGAGAACAGTGTTGACATTTCACACACCAAAGGCTGATCCGACGCGTTCGCCTTCTTCCTGATGATTTACTGGAAAACAAATCGTGTTTTTGTGTGTTTGTGCGTTTGTGTGTTTGTGCGTTTGTGTGTGAGAGCGTCGCACACACAAACGCACAAACAGATAAAGAAGTGTCGGTTGTGCAGGTTGTACGAGCAGAACGAGGACGTGATGATGTAAATTTACAGAGCCACAAACGAAACATTTCACTTAAAGGAAACATCACGGTGTTTCATAGAGCTAAAAATCTATTCAATCCATTCAGCAAATTTGAATTTCAGATCAATTTGTTTGGAAGAAAGTCATTTTTTATATTTTTTCCTCCACTTTCGTCCATTGAAAATCCAAGAAAGGCTTTGGAATCAGTGACGTCAAATGAAACATCAGGAATATTTTTAAATCATAGTTGTTTTATTTCATTTCCAAAGGCCAAAAAGTTAAATATGATCAGTGAATACAAGCGTTTCACTTTTGACCATTTTCTTTAGATCACAGAACAAAACTAAAATCAAACTGAACATCTAATTTTATTGAAAAAACTGGACAGCCCAGCTCTGCCTCGGTATGAGCTCACATTAAGTTGTATTTTGACTGATCCACACGTGCTTCAATGTGCCTTTAATGGCCCTACTGGCTTTACAGTTTGTGTTCTCTTTGTTTCCTTTGTTTGCTTTGATGCTAAGTGGACTGGAGCCACAGCTGTTATAGATTAGTGAGAGATTATGTCAAAGTCAAGAGAGATAAGTCAAGAAAGATAAGTCGAGAAACAAGTCAAGAAACATAAGTCGAGAAGCAAAAGTCGAGAAGCAAAAGTCGAGAAGCAAAAGTCGAGAAGCAAAAGTCGAGAAGCAAAAGTCGAGAAACAAGAGTTGAGAAACACAAAAGTCGAGAGAGATAAGTCGAGAAACAGAAGTTGACCTACCCCTTAACCAAAGTCGAGAAACCTGCATTTTTTTTTTTTTTTTGAGAAAAAAAAGTCGAGAAGCAAAAGTCGAGAAGCAAAAGTTGAGAAGCAAAAGTCGAGAAATGTTGAGAAAAAAAAGTCGAGAAACAAAAGTCGAGAGAGATACGTTTAGTAACAGAAACAGCAGAGAATCACTTTCAGAATTCTGTTAAAGAGGACGTATTGTGCTTGTGTCTCTATGGTTCTCGTCTCTGACACTCGTGGATCATTTTGTTATAATTTTAAATCACAATATTCTTCTAAAACGACTTAATGAAACAGACAAATCTTCTAAGTTCCACGTTAGAAAACTGCGGTGTCCAATAGGAGCTGAAGACGCCGTAAACATCACCACAGCAAAACGCCGCGTGCTGTCGGCGCCCCCTGTCGGCGCCCCCTGTCGGCGCCCCCTGTCGGCGCCCCCTTGTGTCGCCCCCTATGGACGGAGCACATCATCCACGTCTTTTCTGTGGGACAAAGCGACTCACACGTCACTTTGAACTTCATCGTTTTTTGTTTTGCGTCTCAGGAAAACGACTTGAAGGACCTGCTGAAGTCCCTGTACGAGCTGCCTGTGCCGAAGCCCTACACCCCAGTCAACCTGAGCGTGGTACGTACACTGTACTTTTAAGTACTTTTACTTGAAAGTACTTTTACTTCTAAGTACTTTTACACACTTGAACCACACAAGATGGAGGGTGACACTTTATAATATCTACACTTTCATTAGTAAAACTGTAAAAATGTTTTTCATAAAGGTCGAATATCACACTGTTTTCTCTGATCTAATGTTGTTTCCTGGAGTTGTGCTTTTTTTTGTTTCATTCACATGTTTAACTCACAAACAAACCTGCAGATTTAAGCTCAGAAAACACTGTTCCACCTTGTGATGTCATCATGTGATACAGGAAGTGCTCCACTGTGTTTTTAAACTCCACACAGCTTCACTAGAATCATCTGGATCATTTCAGCTCCTGGAAGTTTCTCTTTCTCTCCTCCCTGTCTTTTTCTCCTCTTTTTTATTAGCTACTTTCTTCCTTCTCTCTCTTTTTTACCACCCCGTTCTTTTCCTCTATCATCCTCTCCCTTTCTCTCACTATCCCTCCTGTCTTCTTTCTCCCTCTCGCTGTCCTCTTCCATCCGTCTCTCTCTTGCTCTCTCTCTCTCCCTCCCTCTCCCATTCTCCATTCTCTCTCTCTCTTTGCCCCTCCCTCTCTATCTCTCTCTCTTTTTCACGCTCTCTTTTTCTCTCTTTCTGTAGCTTTCTCTCCTTCCTTCTTTGTCCCGCTCTGTCTTTTTCTCCCTCTCTCTCTCCCGCTCTCTTTTTCTGTCTCTATCTTTCCCTCTCTCTCTCCCTCTCACTCTGCTCTCTGTCCTCTTCAATCCCTGTCTCTCTTTCTCTCTTTCTTGCTTTCTCCCTCTCTTTCGCTCCCATTTTCACATTCTCTCTCTCTCTCTTTGTCCCTCCCTCTCTCTCTCTCTCTCTTTTCTCTTTCTCTTTCTGTCTCTCTGTATCTCTTATCTTTCTCTCCTTCTCTCTCCCGCTCTCTGTCTTTTTCTCCCTCTCTCTCATTACGATTTATGCCTGTCTTTCTCTCCCTCTCTCTCTTTTTTTGTCTCTATCTTTCCCTCTCTCTCACTCCCCTCTCTGTCCTCTTCAATCCTTCTCTCTCTTTCTCTCTCTCTAGCTTTCTCCCTCACTCTTTCTTTCTCTCCCTCCCTCTCCCTTTCTCTCTCATCCCTCTTTCTTCACTAGACTCATTTGGATCATTTCAATCTCCACTAAACTACAGTTAAAACTTATCTGTTCACTTGAAAACTACCACTTGATGACATCACAAGGTGGAACAGAGCATTTTGAGCTTTGCAGATGTTACAGACGAATAATAAAGTGTGACTCAAACATGTGAATGAAACAAAACACAAGTCCAGGTCGGTTTTTGAGGAGATAACACCATTAGAACACGACTTAAACCTCACAGGAGTCAGTTTTGCGTCATATTGGACCTTTAATACTTCAGGTCTTCAACAAAAAGACTCTGATAAGACACTGGACAGAGAGACAGAGAGACAGAGAGACAGACTGGACAGAGAGACAGAGACAGAGAGACAGAGAGACAGACTGGACAGAGAGACAGAGAGACAGACAGACTGGACAGAGAGACAGACAGAGAGACAGACTGGACAGACTGGACAGAGAGACAGACTGGACAGAGACAGACTGGACAGACAGAGAGAGACAGACTGGACGGACTGGACAGACTGGACAGAGGGACAGACTGGACAGAGAGACAGAGGGACAGACTGGACAGAGAGACAGACTGGACAGAGAGACAGACTGGACAGAGAGACAGAGAGACAGACTGGACAGACTGGACAGACTGGACAGAGAGACAGACTGGACAGAGAGACAGACTGGACAGACTGGACAGAGAGACAGACTGGACAGAGAGACAGACTGGACAGACTGGACAGAGAGACAGACGGGACAGAGAGACAGACTGGACAGAGAGACAGACGGGACAGAGAGACAGACTGGACAGAGAGACAGACTGGACAGAGAGGCAGACGGGACAGAGAGACAGACGGGACAGACTGGACAGAGAGACAGACTGGACAGAGAGACAGACTGGACAGACTGGACAGAGAGACAGACTGGACAGAGAGGACAGACTGGACAGAGAGACAGACTGGACAGAGAGACAGACTGGACAGACGGGACAGAGAGACAGACGGGACAGACTGGACAGAGAGACAGACTGGACAGAGAGACAGAGAGACAGACTGGACAGACTGTAGATATGAAGTTTATGTGAAAAAGACTGGTTGGTGACAGTGTTTAGAAAGTCTCTGGTGCCAGATGATGAGTTGAGTGAAGTGGAGATAACCTAAACTCAGCTGGAGTCTCTGTGGTTTTACTGAACTAAACCTGCCCTCTGTTTAAGCTCCTCTGACACTATCTGCTCCTCACGTCTCACTCGCCTTTTAAACACCTCCAGTTTTCAGTTTGGTCCAAATCCCCGAACGAGAACGAGAGAAAAGTCCACCCAGAAACAACCACTCTGTAATACTGTTACTTTCCAGCATATTTTAACTACAGCTAAATGTGTTTTAAGTCAAATTTCTTTACATTTTTACTCAAAAGTGAACCTGTTTTGTTGATTTTTATCACAAAGTAGCTTTTTCCAAACTTCATTTCGTCCATTTTGCATTTTAAAGCCACAATATGCAACGTTTTAGCCCAAAAAATACATTAAAATATGAAAAATAAGCTTGTTTTTTTTTCATTTTGGTTGTGTTTGTTGCACTGAAAAGCCTGTTCATGGGCTCGCCTCTCCACAAACCTGACTCACTGTGGTGGTGTAGAGTCAGGAGCAGGATGCTGGTTGCGTGTTGTGTTCAGTGCCTTGTCCCGTGTCTGATCCTCACTGTGGTTGTGTAGAATCAGGAGCTGTTCATATCCACTGGGAATGTTCCGCAGCTCGGACCAAACCGTCTCCCGGTGAGTGAACGAAACGAGAACTAAAACCTCGAGACTAACTCCTCCTCCTCCTCCTCACTGTGGGATTAAACTCCGGGTTCTGACTTTTACTCCTCGATTTTAACAAATAACAGCAAAAAGAGACTCAAAGGAACTGTTCATGCTCCAGAGAGACGCATTTTAGGTTTAAAACGACTGGATTTCAGCTTTGGAACTGGCAACACACACGAGAGAGTCATGTGACCCTCGTTCTGCTCTCTGATTGGACAGTTGTCTGGATCCAAAACAACAAATTATAACAGAAAAAACTAAACATTTTGTAATTAAAACTCATATTTCACTATTTTCTGATCTGTTATAGTGTTTCCTCGTCACAAACAAACCTGGAGGTGTGTTTTCGTCTCTCAAGCAGAAACACTCTGTTCCACCTTGTGATGTCATCATGTGGTGAAACAGGAAGTGCTCCACTGTGTTCACTAGAATCATCTGGATCATAATCCTTTTTCTCTTTTTTATTATCTACTTTCTTCCTTCTCTTTCTTTTTTATCACCGCCCCTTTCTCTTCCTCTCATTATCCCTCCTTTCCTCTTTCTCTCCCTCTCTGCCACTATCTTTTTCTCTCTCTATCTTTCCCTCTCTTTTCTCCTTCTCTCTTTCTCTCTTTTTCTCCCTCTCACTCTTTTTCTCCCCCCTCCTCCTGCTCTCTCTCTCTTTTTCTCCTCTCTTTCTCTCCCTCCCTCTCCCTGTCTCATGCTCTCTCTCTTTTCTCTTTTTTTTTCTCTCTTTCTCTCTCTTCTCTCTCTTTTTTTTCTCTTTTTCCCTCTCTTTCTCCCTCTCTCTCTTTCTTTTTCTCTCTCCTCTCTCTCTCTCGCTCTTTTTTCTCTCTAGTGTTCTCTCTCTTTCTCCCTTTCTCTTTCTCTCCCTCTCTGTCCTGCCCTTTCTCTCTTTCTCTCCCGCTTTCTTGCTCTCTTTTTCTCTCTCTATCTTTCCCTCTTTCTCCATCTCTGTCTCTCTCCCTTTCTCTCTCTTTCTCTCCCTCTCTTTTTCTCTCTATCCTCTCTTTCTTTTTCTCTTTCTCTCCCTCTCTCCCTCCCTCTCCCTGTCTTCTCTCCCTCTAACTCCCTGTCTTCTCTCTCTCTTTCTTTCCCCCCCTCATCACTTTCTTTTCTCTCTCTTTCTTCTCTAGACTCTTTTGAATTATTTCGATCTCGACTGAACTAAAGCTAAAAGGAGCTGTTAAAACTACCACCTGATGACATCACAAGGTGGAGCAGAGCGTTTTAAGCTTTGTAGATGTTACAGTTTAATAATAAAGTGTGACTCAAACACGTGAATGAAACAAACTTCACTCCGGGTTTGTTTTTGAGGCGTGATCATCGTCATAAACGACTTAAACCTCACGAGTCGTTCGGTTCCTTTGAGTCGTTCGGTGGTGTCGGGTTTTTCTGAAAATCACAGTTGAATCTTTGTGTTTTAAAATATCGTTTCTATGTATTTTTTTTTACTCAAAATGTGACAGTTTGAAAGATGATCACACCTTTAATTTTTGTGACTGTTTGTGTTGTTTTTTTTTTTCTTGTTTTTATCATTAACGTTGCTGTTTTTACATGTGACTCTGTTGCTATGACGACAGGTTGATGTAAAGCTTCGATTGGTCAGTTTCTGGAGACCGTCGCCGTGGTTACGACCTCAGAAAATCTTTATATTCAGGAAATAAACCAGAGGAACAACTTCTCTGTGTTTCCTGACCCCAGAACACTTCAGTCCATCACAACGTGTTTTCACTCTGAGTCGACTGTAATTTTGACTTTTTTAAATCAAAATGTCCAAAAATATCACATATTCCACATTTAAGTCACACCTGAGAATACGTCGCACTTTGGACAAACTATGAAAAAAAGTGCGACTTATAGTCCAGAAAATACAGTCATTGTTTTGTGCAGCAGTAGAACACAATCTCCATGGAAACTAGCAGCTTTTTTTCAATTTTTTTTAATTTTTTTTTTATTTTACATTGAACAAAAAAAAAACTACAGTTACATATTTGACACGAGAGCTGCAGGATTCATCACAATCACCCTCCCCATGTCTCTGTGGGGTCTCATTCTTTGCAAAAAACATGGGGTCTTATTCTGCACAAAAAATGTGGTGTCTTATTCTGCACAAAAAAACACGGGGTCTTATTCTGCAAAAAAAAACAAAAAAACATGGGGTTTTATTCTGCACAAAAATGTGGTGTCTTATTCTGCAAAAAAAACCCCAAAAAACATGGGGTTTTATTCTGCACAAAAAACTTGGGGTCTTATTCTGTGTAAAAAAAAACATGGGGTATTATTCTGCACAAAAAACACTTGGTCTTATTCAGCACAAAAAACACGGGGTCTTATTCTACATAAAAAAAACATGGGGTTTTCTTCTGCACAAAAAACATGGGGTCTTATTCTATAAACATATTCTGAATAACTGAACCTTTATTTTGTCAACTAATGGAAAAATGAATCACTGACGAGCCTAGAATCGTGTTACCTCACCAAAAACATACATCTCCAAAGCTCAAAACGCTCTGTTCCACCTTGTGATGTCATGACGTGGTAACAGCTCCTTTTACCTTTAGTTGAGTAGAGACTGAAATGAATCAAATGATTCTAGAGAAGAGAGAGAGAGGAAAGAAAGAGGGGAGAGAGAGAGAGAGAGAGAGAGAGAGAGAGAGAGAGAAAAAGAAAGTGGGAGAGCGAGAGAGGGAGAGAAAGAGAGAGGGAGAAAGGAAAAGAGAGGATGAAAGAGAGGGAGAAAAAAGAGGGAAAAGAGAGAGAAAAAGAGCAGGAGAGAGGGAGAAAAAAAGAGAGAGAACGAGAAAGGGAGAGGGTGGGAGAAAAAGAGGGAAAGATAGAGAGAGAGAAAAAGAGCGGGAGAGAAAGATAGAGAAAGTGAGAAGGAGAAAGAGAGAGGGATGGAAGAGGAAAGGAGGGATAATGAGAGAAAGGGAGAGGGTGATAGAGGAAGAGAAAGGGACAGTAATAAAAAAGAAAGATAAGGAAGAAAATAGCTAATAAAAAAGAGGAGAAAAATACAGGGAGGACAGGACAGAGAGAGAACAGAAAGAGAAACTCCACGTCTGAAATGATCCAGATGATTCTAGTGAAGGTGGAGTTTAAAAACACAGTGGAGCACTTCCTGTATCACCACATGATGACATCACAAGGTGGAACAGAGTGTTTTCTGTTTGAGAGAAGAACTTTGTGTGTTAAACATGTGAGAATGAAACAAAACACAACTCCAGGTTTGTTTGTGATGAGAAAGATCAGAAACCGTGAAATCCGTCGCCTTTAAAACCGTCGCTCGTCCCGACCCTCGATCTCCGTTTCCATGGAGACGAGCAGCTTTTTTTTTTCATGTATTTTTCTGAACATAACAAAAAAACAAACTGTCTTAAGTCTTGGTGGTTGTGGTCGGGTTGTTGCGTCTTCTCTGGAAAACAATCAAAGTTGGTGAATCATTAATGCCTCCTCGCTCTTTGTGAATTTCAAAAAACGCCTCTTTTTCGCAGTCTGCTTGATGCGCAGCCAGTTAACCCACTTTTCACTCGCGCTTTTGCAAACACCGCAGCGAAAACGAGACGAGGAAAACGTGGAAAAAGAAGGAGCGGCTGAGAGGAGGACGGGGAGGAGCGGGAGGAGCGGGAGGACCTGTGGGGAGGTGCTGTTTACACTGAGCGACGCAGGTTTCGCTTCTAATGTTTAATAAATGACACTTGTTCAGTTTATCTGCGGCTTTGGTTCGGCGGAGTTTGTTAGCGTCTTGTGTATCCGCCGCT